>KV454013.1:1408511-1507330 GCA_001661245.1 Pachysolen tannophilus NRRL Y-2460
ATATTATTTTAATCTTTTATTTTATTTTTTATTTTTATTTCAAATATTTGTTTATTCTTCTTCGGCAAGTGATTTGTTTATTATCTTTCAGTCAAATCACTAATTTTTTTTTTTTTTCAAAAAAAAAAAAACCCTTTTTTATACAATTTTTATGTATTATTTTTCAGTATAGGAATTTCCATAAATAATAATATGATTTACTTCAGAAAATAAAATAAAAAAGAAAGAGAAATAGATCAAAATATGTATCAAGAACGCAGTTACTAGCTAATGCCATAGAAGATTCTAAAAATTTTTTTTTTTTAAAAATTAGCAATGCCCAGTATGAGGTCGTTGTTGAAAAAAAAAATTTTATCTTGCTTTCCTTTTCCCCTCCAGTCACCTATTAATAGAAAAGATGGTGCAGTGAATAGGAAGCTGTTCGTATCAAAGAAAAGAAAAAAGAGAAAAAAAAAACAAATTCAAAAAAAATGAGGAAAAGTTTTCCAATTTATACAAATTCAAAGATCAACACAACGAAATCAAAAATCAGTTTCCTAAAATGGAAATTTGGGTTTTAGCAACACGATTTTTGATTTGTTAATTAAATAACATTTTTATTTATAGGGTAAATAAATAATGAAATGGTAATCATTTATATTATTATATAGTTTCTTTAAATAACAAGAATATTTTATAATAGAATCTAATCATAAATCATTTTATGAAGTTATTTGTGATTAATATTTTTTTAGCTTGGTAGGTTCTAGGATCAATAGCAGGATCAGTTTTGTATTACTGAAGGAACTTTTTTTATTTTTATTTTATTTTATTTTATTTTGTTTTTTTTTAGTAGTAATAATAGCATTTTCTTTGGGCGGTTATAAAGTTAACAGAATAATATAAGAATAATAAATAATATATAATTAGTGATTCTCTTTTTGTTTTTTTTTTATTATATTTTATTTCGAATTTTTAACTAGAATTATCTCATACTTTGCTTGAAAGTGATTGATTATTATTTTGCAAATTAATTTTTGTTTGATTGCCATCAAGAATATAACGACAATACATATAAAACTTGTTCTTTTTCTTTTTTTTTTTTCTTGTTCTTTTTGTTGAGAAATGGGTTTAAGGTCATGTTCATATAGTAGTGACGAAGAAGGAGATTCTTCTATTCATGGATTTACTTCAAGACGCAATCATAAAAGAGTTAGAATTTCGGAAGATAGATCAAGTACTTATTCTCCCCCAAGTTATACTTCGGCTGCTCGTCGTTTCAATAATGTTGAGAATGGGGGTTCTTCTAGGTTTACAAGTAATTATCCCACCTCATTTACAAGAGAAAGTAATAATAATAGTTTTGATGATGATATGGCGTCGGATATCTTGACCTCTCTTGGAAGCCATCGAGAAGGCAATATTGGTAGGGATAGAAGAGGAAACAATAGCGCAATCGGTAACAGCGGCAATAATGATGGTGTGCTGCTGCCCCACACATCTTCGGTTATTCTTTCACCGGATCAGATTGAAGATCAAATACAAGATGATGATGAAGATAGTTCTATAATGGACTCGGAAGATAATTTCAATGCACACGAATTATACCCAGTTTCGTCAGACCCACAGTTACTTCCATCGACATTAAGACCACCTCCTCCAACTGCAGCAAGTGTTAGGCGTGAACCTTACCCGTTAACAAGACGGAATGCGATTTATAGACCACATCACGCAAGAAGCTCGTCTGCATTGTCCCTATCTTTATCATTAGATCAACAAAATCATCAAAATCAGCCACAACAAATACAAAATCAGCCACAACAGCAACTGCAAGAACAACAAGATAGAAGAAGGAGAAGACTTGGAAATAATGCTGTGCCTTTAGGCGCTCTTTTGAATCCGGCTGATAATACTAACACGAATGAAAGTAGCAACAGCATCAATAGTAATGATAGCGTAGAAGGAACCCATTTATCTACAGAAGATCGCCGCAATAGACCAGTTTCAAGAGGCGATAGTACGGATGATCCAAATGGAGATGTCTCCTCAAATGATAACATCAGTGTTTTATCAACTGCGGACAGCACTGGTAACGGAAATAATAATAATAATAATAATAATAATAACACTCATCGTGTCAGATTTGTTGATAATGAACGCTATATAACTAGTCCAACCGATTTGATGAGAAACGATAATGTTTCATCATCAAATTCCGCACCAATGAATACCACGGGTGCCACCAATAGTAATAATACTGCAAGTACAGTGTTACCGCCAATACACCCAGATATGTTTAGAATAGATAATAACAACAATAGGACCAATAATAGTGATAATTCTTCAAACGCTTTTAATATGGACGAGATCAATAGAAATGGTACAAGTGGTTCAAGATTAAATGGGCTAATGAGGTCAGGAAGAAGTTTATCAAGAGGTGCTGGAAGAAGAAGAATTTGGCGTTCATCAAGATTTAATAGTTCTACCCATCCACAAGATATTTTAAATGAGTTGTTAAGAGATACAATTGATTCAGAAACAATATTAAGGAGAAGGCAAAGAGATTATAATAATACACATGGTAGTAATAGCAACAACAATAGTAGTCGTTCCCCAATGTTCCCATCTTTGTCAAATAATAGCAATTATATGATGAGACCTATTAGGTTTCATGATCCATTTACTTCTCCTCCTTATAGTGATAGTGCAGCAGGAAGCAATGCTTCTTCTTTCCATCATCACCGTAATAATAATAATAATAATACAGGAGATTTCAATACAGCTAGGACAATGTCGGGGACCAATGAGGAAAGTAGCACCTCGTTACCATCAACAGATGTGCAAGCTGGATCAGTATCTGCAAACGATGGAATTGGTGCTTTTGATGAGTATTTGACTCTATCCATGAGAAGATTGGCAAATACTTTCCACAACAGCGTTAGAAATTTCCAGAATTTACATCGGGATGAAAGCTACAACCCTGAACGTGGGTTCCATTATAGCCATAGCAACAATAGTAACGCCATGCTTGATGAAGAAGATGAAGATGATTTTATGACAAGTAGAATTGACCCAAGGTACTTTGATAGATTTAGTGGATTAGAAGAATTACAACCAAGAAATGAGGCTGATTTACTTAAATTGGCAAGAGAAAGAAGTATATTGAAATATGGTAGGTTTATGGCAGATGGAGTTGTTCCTTCGTCCTTCCGCCATAAGGCTCGTAATGATCGAAATAGAGACACTACTGATGAAAGGGAAAGAAAGAGACAAAAGCGCAATTTTTAACCTTGGAAATTACACTAAAAGATTTATCGGTGGTAAAGAAAAATTAAGAAAAAGAAAAGTTTACACTTTTTTCTTATGATTTCATTCTCATTTTTTTTTATTTATTTTTTTTTTTATTATTATTATTATGTTTTTGTTTTTCGGATTATACTTCAAGGTTGGGAATTTTGGATATTTAAAGTTTTTTTTTTTATTTTTTTTATTTTTAATTTTAATTTTCATTTTATACGAATACATTTCATCGATGAAAGTCGGGGATACTTTTATGACTATGGTGATATGTAACTTTGGTATGAATCATACGGTAATTGAGGTTTTTTTAAGGTAATAATAAATATAATATGATTATCATTAGAAAATATTATACAGAATTAAATTAAATTAAATAAAATAAATATAGATATGCATCATTAAATATCTTTTTTCATTTTTTTTTTTTTTTTCTGGGAATTTGACATTTTGCTAAAGCTGAAGTTTACTTTTTTCTTTCTTGATACCATGAACAAACATCTTTATATTTGCATGGATACCTCCCATCACAATAAATATGGAAATCCACTGGTTCCACAGGTTTTAAATTTCTTTTCAAGTAATAAAAATCCAATGAATCATTCAATTTTTCCAAGAAAATATCATTATTATAAGTAACTTCTTCCTCAAATTTATTCAGTGAGGAACTTCGTGAAATATATTCGATAGAGCAACTTTGAGAGAGAAAGGGATATAATAATTTGAATAATTGAGAAAGTCTTGCAATTAAGAATCTTAATGTAAAGGGATATTTCCATTTTGTCAACAAGTTTTTTTTCATAAATTCTAAATCCGAAGCTGTTTTTAAATTATTCTCAAAAAATTTTTCATTTTCAGTTAAAGAGCTCAAATCATAATTAATTGAATTGGTTTTATTTGAATAATGAGTTTTCACAAAAGAGTCAAATGGTTCAAAATTTATAGATTCTCCTTTGCATAATTTTAAAGCATCTGAGTGTAAAAATTTAAAATTTAGTAAAATTAAAAAAACAATATCTGGTGATATAGGTGAATCTATATCGATACCTCTATCTGAATAATTTTGAACTAATAATTCATAACAAAATGGATCATCATTTTTTTCTTTTAATTCATAATATTCATTAAAATTTTTTTGTTTTGAAGTTAATTCACCACTCATTATACCAATTAATTTTCTATAATAAAAAAGTTGAAATTTATGTGCATCTCTAATTGATTTTTGTCTTGGTATTAAAATATAACCTCTTGTCTTTACATCACTTATTTTTAAATAATATTGAGAAATAAAAGAATTTATAATATTTGGTGCTGATTCAAGAAATTCAAATAAATCATCTTTATATAGATTTAATTCAAAATTAAGATCAAAATTATCCTTTACTATTGGAAGTAAACTTAAATGATCAATAATTCCAGTAATTAAAAGGTATGGAGATGTTTCTGAATTTTCCAATTTAAAAGAAGATTTATCCATCAATTGATTATTATTATTAACATCAACTAAGGAATAAATTTTAATTTCTCTAGCCTCTCCAAATGAAAAAAGAGATATTAATCTTGAAATTTGTTCACTATCATACAAGGCTATTTCATCCAATTTAATTTGATCAATACCTCTTTCTTTAATATCTTTTTCAACAAGTTGATAATAAGAAGATTCATCAAGATCTTTTGCTGGATGAGCTGTCATTTCTAAATCTTTATGAATTCCTGTTCCTAATCTCATCTCTTTTGTTGGCAATTCTTCTTCTTCCAGAGAATAAATCTTATAAAATGTTTGTAATTCACACCAATACCCAACTGCTAATGATGATGCTGAAAATCTCAATTTTTCATTATTTTTGGGAAATTTTTTCATCTTTAATATTTGGAAAGGTTTAAGCATATTTTTTGGGAAATTTTTATAAGGCAAGAGATGAGTCTTATCATTTAACGGCAAGTAATTATGGAATGGTTTATATGAGCTCAAACTCAATGATGTCGGTTGTTGATATAATTGTGGGTCATTCTGTGATACTATTTGGTCATTAACATTTATCGATTCAAGTTTACCTTGCGGCTGAAAGAAATCAGTACGATAATTGAAATTTTGTGGAATGGGGAGTCTTTCACTTTTATTCCTCAAATTTAAAAGAGTATCTTCATCTTTGAGCACAGGTGTAGTTTTTAACAGCACTTGTTGTGGATGTGGTATTTTAAGTAATATCTTTTTGGTATTAAATTTCCCAAGTATTTCTGCATCATCGGAGTTGAACCTTTTAAAATTTGTAAAGACTTTATCCGACCTCAATTTCGGAAACACTTTATATCTCAACATTGAATAGCAACATACATTTCTTAAATCATAACTGAATAACTTTGATATAAACTGGAAAGAAGAAAACCTACAAAAAAAAAAAAAAAAAAAAAGAAGAAAAACAGCAAAGAAAAGGAAAGATTAATCAATAAAATCTATTATGATTACTTTTACTTGTTGTTTTACGCGTCACTTCTCCACCAAACTCTTGTGACATGACACATCAAAAAAAAAAAAAAAAAAAAGTGTCACGGACATGTCAGTAGTGTCAATAGTGTCACAAGACACAAAGATAGTGTCACAAGAAATGACATAGATAGTGACACCTTTGTGACACTATCTGTGTCTGTTGATCTTAGAGCGTCACGAGATTTAAAAGAAACAACACCAGATCTGCCAAAAAAGAAAAAAAAAACAAAGAAAAAGAAGAAAAAGGGGAACAGCACTCCCGGCAAACCGTCCGCAGCAGTTCCGCCAACTTCTTCAGCCACGGCTCCCTCTAGGCTTGCGGTTGAGGTTTTTATTTTTTTTTATTAATTTTTATTATTTTTCTTACGTTTTACGTGTCAATTTCTCCCCCGGTCTTTTTCAGGCGTTTTTCCTTCTAGAAAAAAAAAATCGGCTTTCGTAAGGCGGCCGGCCTTTAAATAAGGAAAAAAACAAAAATTGAGATTTTGTTTTGATGAGTTGTCACTTTTTTTAAAATATAGTTAAAATATTTATTATAATTTAATTAAAAGAAACCGAATTTCTCATTTAAAAGGTTAAAGATCAAAGTTGAGTTTTAGATAGCCAAAGGCGGTTATTTTGTTTTCACTATTACTTTGAAAAAAAAAAAAAAAAACAATTTTTTTTTCATTTTGTTGAATATCTTATTATTGATTAATTTTAATTTCAGAAAAATGAAGTTTTCGTCAATTGCGGTTCCAACCGCTGCTTTACTTGTTGGTGCTATGGCATCTGATACTACTAAATCTTCAGTAGAACATCCTGAATTTACACCTTATTCTAAGGATGAGTTGGCTTCGGATTCGTTTTATGAGGATTTTCAGGATGATGGGAGTGTGGAGAGATGGCTTGTTTCTCATGCAAAGAAAGATGATGAATTTACTTATGTTGGTAAATGGGCTTTTGAACAATCAATTGTTAATCCTGGTTTTAAAAATGATAAAGGATTAGTATTGAAAAGTCAAGCTGCACATCATGCAATTGATGTTCAATTACCTGAAGTTTTTGATAATACAGATAATACTTTAGTATTACAATATGAAGTTAAATTACAAAATGGTTTAAATTGTGGTGGAGCTTATATTAAATTATTAAGCGCCGAAGGATTCCCAACTTCTAAAGATGGAGATGAATTTAATAATGAAACTCCTTATCAAATTATGTTTGGTCCTGATAAATGTGGTATGACAAATAAAGTACATTTTATTATTAGAAGGAAAAATCCAGTTACTGGAGTTTATGAAGAAAAACATTTAAGAACTCCTCCAATGTCAAGAATTGTTAAGACAACTTCATTATATACTTTAATCATTAAACCAAATAATGATTTTGAAATCAGAATAAATGGAGAAGTTGCAAAAGCTGGTAATTTACTCGATGAACATTTGTTTAGTCCATCATTTAATCCTCCAACTGAAATTGAAGATCCAGATGATATTAAACCAGAAGATTGGGATGAAAGAGAACAAATCCCAGATCCTGAGCAAGCTGAAAAGCCTGAAGATTGGGATGAAGATGCTCCTTCGAAAATCCCGGATCCTAATGCAGTTAAACCAGAAGATTGGGATGAAGATGAATTGGCTTATATCCCAGATCCTGATGCTGAAAAACCAGAGGATTGGGATGATGAAGAAGATGGAGAATGGATTGCTCCAGAAATTCCTAACCCAAAGTGTCAGGAACACGGATGTGGCAAATGGGATCCTCCTTTGATTAAAAATCCAAACTATAAAGGTAAATGGAGACAACCTTTAATTCCAAATCCAAATTACAAAGGTGTTTGGAAACCAAGAACAATTCCAAATCCAGATTATTATGAAGATGTTAATGCTTCAAATTTGGAAGCTATTGCAGGATTAGGATTTGAATTATGGACTTTACAAGAAGATATATTATTTGATAATATTTATTTGGGTCATCATATTGAAGAAGCTGAAGCAATTGGTAATCTGACATTTGTTCCAAAATTAAAAATTGAAGAAGAAACTTCAGCTGCAAATGCTCCAAAACCAGATTTCGAACCAGATTTACCACCATCATTAGAAGAAGATGCTAATAATATCTTGGCAAATGTTGTTGATTTTGTCAAGATAAAATCTTCAGAATTTATTGATAGTGCCGTTGATTATTACTACGATTTCCAAGCTGCCCCATTAAATACCTTAAGCTCAAGACCATTCGAAGCAGTCTATTACTCAGGTATTCTCTTGTACGTTGTTTTCGTCTTGGCAGGTGTATGGGGTGCTTTGGTTTACCTCTTCACCGGTGGAAGTGCTGCGAACCCAGCTGCAACAACTACAACACCATCAACAACATCATCAACAACAACAACAACAAACACAAAACCAAAAGAAACATCTGAAGAAGACGAAGAAATAATCGAAGAAAAAGATTCAAAAGCCACCGGGGCTTCTAGAAGATTGGAATAAAGGCATTTATCTCTCTTGAAGCTTTTTTAATTTTTCATATTTTTTTTTTTGTTGTTTTTATTGTGTATAGTTTATAACCTTTTTTTTTCTTTTTTTTTCAAAAATCTTTTTATTTTATTATTCTTACTATAACGAATAAGCTATCACTAATCAGTTTAAAGACCAGATCATCCTTTAATCCATCAATCTCTTTTGTCTTGGAACTAAATAAAAATTGAAAAATTTACAAAAATTTTTCAAAATTTTTTTAAAAAGATTTTTCTTAACGCGCTTTATGTCTAAAAAATAAATAAATGAAAATAAAAATGTACCAAATCATCTTTAATATAAGGATATGTTCATTCACTTATTAAAACTCAAGTAATAGTTTATATTGAGAAGCTTTATATCATATCACATGCCCATGCCTGGTGGAAGGAAGGTACCTTTTTTCGATGCAGATCAACTAGTCAATTTTAACGATGAACAAAGAGTTCTGCGTGTTACCAAAAAAAACAAATATCATTATAATTTTACTGATGTTGAATTGTTGGATAAAAATAATCAAGATAAAGATTCTAAAATGAAGTCATCTGTTAGTATTGAAAAAGAGAGAGAAAAAGCGGCAATCAAAAAATTACAACAAGATTTCTCTAATGGTAAAGAAGAAGAAGATGATGAAGATGATGATGATGAGAATGAGGATTCAAATTTGAGTACAGGTTGGACTCAAGATAAGCATGCTTATGATAACGAGTTTCCTGAGATTAGAATTGCACAAGAAATTGATCCAAGTGACCGGTTCTATAAACAATTGACAAATGATAAAGAGAAATTTTCTAAAAATAAGAGAAGAAGTAATATAATGAATTCATTGAAAAGTTCCTTAGTAGGATCAGATATAATAGAAACAAGAGTTAGTGATTCTCCGATAAGGCGTTCATCAAGAGTTATTAAATCCGTTTCTCCTTCTCCAGTGAATCAAAGGAAAAACAATCAAAAACCTTTGATTACAGAATCACCTTCTAAAAAGAAAATAAATTCAAAAAATATTTCATCTCTGAAAAATCATAATGGGAAATTAATTTCTACTGTTTCTAATAATTCAAAATCACCTGTATCTCAATTGAAGAGGAAACCTATAAGAGTGTTCAATGGAGCGAAGCAAAATTCAAAACTATTTGAAGACACACAAACACTTGATAGTCAGGATATAGATGATATCATTTTGAACTCATCTCCAACAAAGAAGAATCGCTTATCATCCTCCTCTTCTTTATCTTCATCAAGAATTGTACAAGATGATTTGTCAAGAAATGAGAAAAAAATTTTTTTCAAGAAGGACAAATTTTTAACCAAAGTACTTTTATCATCTGAAAATTTCAAGAAATTTGTCCCACCTTCTGAACTAGATGTAGAATCTCTTAAAAATTCAATATTACCGAGATTATTAGGTCAAGCTCCTCCTTTAGAGTTATATGGCTTGGAAGATCATTATCAGCAAATTCATAGATTGATTCAAAATAGTATCACCAATCATGAAGGTAATTCTCTTTTATTAATTGGGCCCTCGGGTTGTGGTAAGAGTACAACCATTAACAAAGTTATTGATGAATTGACAGCCAAATATCCGAAGCAGTTTATTACAGTAAGGCTTTCAGGATCTATACAAACTGATGAAAAACAGGCAATTAAATCAATAGCACAGCAAATCGATTCTGCTGTAAATAAAAAAAATGCTACATTTGATGATAGAAATATCAATAGAACTATGAAAAGTTTGTTAAAAGTATTAGACTATAGTGATTTACATGATTTCCAACAATCATATAAAGATTTAAGTGATGATGAGATTGATGGGAATGATAGTTCACGTCGTTCAAACATGGCTATCGTATTTATCATTGAAGATTTCCATAAATTTACTGAATATAAAAGACAATCATTACTTTATAATTTGTTTGATTTATCTCAAAATTCTACAACTCCAATATCAGTTATTGGAATAACAACAAATATAACTGCAAGAGAAATGTTAGAAAAAAGAGTAAAGTCACGGTTTTCACAAAAATTGATGATGTTTAATAAACCTTTAATTGTAGATGATTTCATTGAACAATTTTTACAAAATATCTTGACAGATCCAGATGAACTTGGAAATTCTTTATATGCAGAAATATTTAATGCTTACATGATTAAACTTTGTAAAGATAAAGATTCCGACTTGCACAAAAAATTAGTATCAAATTTTTATACAATTAAAAATTTTAAAGATTTATTATCTTTATCCACGGTTCCGGTATCTTTATTAAATTCAGATAATCCTTTCCCAAATTTCGAGTATATATTAACAGAAAATCAAGAGCAATTACAAGACCAACAAGAAGATTCGTACAACGCCGAATTGAAAAGGAAAATCTTGTCATTATCAGATTTAGAATTAACTATATTACTTGCATGTGCTAGATTAGTACTCAAGATAGATGCTAACATTGTTAATTTCCATATGGCATATGAAGAATACTATAAATCGATGAAAATTTTACAAGAAGAAAGATATAGTTCTATGACGAATTTTGAAACTAGTACAGGTGTAATTGCAAATTTGAAAATATGGTCAAGAGATTTGACTAAAAAAGCATGGGAAACTTTACTCAAAACTGGATTAATTGTAGAACTGAGCAGCAATGGTCTCACAAATCATGATGATACTAGGAAAGGTAATCAAAATCAAGTTTTCAATTCATACAGCGTAGTTGTTTCATTAGAAGAATTGAAGAAATGTATGAGTCCACAAAACACATTGTATAATCTAACAAAATTGTGAATTATTTTAACTATATAGAAAAAGAGCAAAAGAAACTTTCTTTCAAACAATGAAATTACTAGCTATCACAAAAATTGCTCTATGATGCAATCAATACCTTGTAGCCATTCAACTGAAAATCAATATCTTTTATCAGTCATCATTAACCAAAAAAAAAAAAAAAAAAAAAAAGTAGAAAAATTTCGGATCTGCCCGAAAGCTGCAAATTTACCTAATGTAACATAAGTAAATCGATGATGCATATTCGTTTGTAGCTAAAAGAATAGCTAAAAGAATACCAGAAATATAGGTTTTAGAAGAACTCCACATGTGCCTTTTCAAATAGTAAAGTAGACTAAAGGAAAGAATGAGAGGTTATGGGCATAAATAGTTGTATATTGAAGGTGTCCGTGTAGAATTTCACATCAAATCTTTATGTCCTCTTATGTGTTTTTTCTAGCTCATCGAATGTACTTCATGAATCTGCAGCAAAATTGAACGGACTTATTCGTTAGGTATGCCTTACCTGCAGCTACAGAAAAGAGATATCGGGTCTCCGAATTATGAATATCGTTCTTTGTGATTCCCATATATAAATGTATATATATATGTGTGTATGTGTATGTGTGGGTGGGTAATACTTTGTGTTTGGTGAATGATAATTTTTCATCTATAACAATATTTAATACCGCTTTAGATAACTCAGATTGAAAGAGATTATTTTCTGAATTATTGAATGTTATCATACAAAGTTAACAATAGTGAGATGCAGAAAGGCGAAATCAGACTTGAGGATGAAGTTTATGACTTCAAACCAAAACATCGGGGTCTTCCTGTTTGGTTTAAAAGTTTTTTAACTTTAGTAACCTACTTTACTTTAATTTCATTTTGTCAACCTTTGAGAAATGTTTTACCACAGCAAGTTGTTGAATTTACAGATAGTTTCAACCCGATGATGTTACTCGCATCCACTGGTGCAGGTTCTTCTGTTGATGCTGTTCCAACTCAAGTTTTCGAAGTTAAACCTAATGTTAT
This sequence comes from Pachysolen tannophilus NRRL Y-2460, assembly GCA_001661245.1. NCBI lineage: Eukaryota > Fungi > Ascomycota > Pichiomycetes > Alaninales > Pachysolenaceae > Pachysolen > Pachysolen tannophilus. The sequence continues at coordinate 1,420,564 of KV454013.1, forward strand.
AATTTCTCTGTCTTCATATGTCGTTTCTAGCAACTTGTTGAATGAGACTGCGTTGATTCCTGAAAATTCAGATATTGTTGTTGATTACTCTGCCCCTGAGATTTTTAACTTTACAGGTGCTTCACTTGGTTTGAATTTTTCAACTGAAGGTACACAGGAACCAATTGTTGCTGAAATTTATGTTGATGAACATCCAATTTGGAGAACTTCAACTCCAAATCCCTTAGGTGCTGAGGCAAATTCATCAATCGTCAAGAATATCACCGATTTCTTATCTTTGTTTACAAAAGATCGTTCTATTTATTTTAAAATTATAGATGGTGAGATTACTGGAAATGTTAATGTCTCAATAAATGCTACTTTTTACAATGACACATCATCGGTATCTTCAATTGACCCTACTACACCAATTGATATTGCTTCAATCTTTGAAGCACAAGGTCCTGCTGATATTGTTATTCCATTGTCAAATAAAGGTAGACCTTTCCAATTGCCAAAGGACAAATTTTCAGTCTTAGTTCCTCAATTAGCACAAAATGTCACAGTTGCTAAATTGGCTTTATTCGCTTCAGCGAATGAAGATGAAACTAGATGGTTTTCAAACCCAATTTCAAACATCCCGGAAACTGCAGATGCTATTGGTCCAATTAGAATATTAAATGTTTATGTCGATTCTATTTTCATTACTTCAATTGCACCAAATCCAGTCTTGTTAACTGCTAACAAGATCGGCGATAAAGTTGATGCAGCACCTGCTTGGTCTCCAATCGCCGCACCAGGTGCCTTTGATGCTTTGAGTTACCAAGTTGATTTGCTTTCTGTATTGCCCTTATTTTGGAGCGGTGCTACAACGATCGACATTGAAGTTGTTAGTCCAGTAAAGACTTCAACTATTGGTCTTCCTCCATCTCCAGAAAAACCAGTCTCCCCACCAGGTGTTGATCAAATTCCAACCTCTAAGTGGGATTTATCTGCTAATTTACTTGCTTGGCAATCTGATTCTGTCAATTCTTCGATTGGTGATCTCTTCTCAGCAAATTCATCAGTTCAAGGCACCGGTATCTTGATTGCTCCTCCAAAAGGTGGTCTTAAGAACCAAATTGTCAGATCAACTATTTCATCTAATTTAAGTTCACAGTTAAACTTTACACTTGTTGATGGTACTACCCATAATTTAACTGCAGTATTTAACTCATCGAATAAGGCTATTTCAATTTTAAATTCAAAATTAGCTGGTGCTTCTAATTCTTTAACTTCAATTGGTACCAGTAAGACAAATATTGAAATTAGTGATTTATCAGACCCACTTGCTAAACCTTTATTTGAATATAAGCTTAAATATGCTTACCCATTGATCATCAAGGAAGTTGAGAAAACTACTATACCTTTTGGCCCTAAGCTCAGTAGTAGCTTGAACATTTCAACTTCCATTTCAATCAATGAAAAAATTAATGCTGTAAGCACAATATTAGAAAGCAGGAAATTTAATGCTTCAATTGATGATACTTCAGTTTTAACAGATGCAGATGTCAAGGAATTAGGTACAAATCTTCCAACTCCATTTTCTAGAAAAGTAGAGGCTCAGGACGGCTCAGTAGTCAAAGATTCTGCTGATCCATCCTTAGATATAGAGACCAACGATGAAGATGTTGTTGTAAATGATAATGCGTTTGAACTTATTGAGCAACTCGAAATTTTATCACAAGCTGCTATGGATGAGTTTTGGTAAATGTTTTCTGTTGTTACATTACATATAAAAAGTTTTTGTGTTATCTTTATGAGAGTTTTATTTTAAATTATCTGTGTTTTCTGTTCTTTTATACCTCTAACTGTATGACTTTCTTTTAATTATTATTTGTTTCTTTATCTATTGGATAATCCGTACTTTCATTGTAGTTTCCATATATCTGTAATTGCTTCATCTCGTTAAACGAATGTGGATTGTAGAAATTATACATCAGAATATAATGGAATTTCCTAATTCAAAATTTAATGCCATCAGTCCTTATCTATTAAATAAAATTGAAAATAAATAATTTTATTTTCTAATATACAAGTATCCAGATATTTTAACAACAGAGCAATCAAACAAATTGGATATAAGAAAACCTGAATTCTTAGTTACAACCACATAGAATGATAGGTACAGAATCTATTTCTATAAAATTAAGCAGCTATTATTTTCGGAAATTTGTCTTCTATTTTCTTTATTTGACTACTTTCTTGCATTGGAAACTAAAGAAACTTCCAAATATCATTAATGAAAGAGCTTTCATTCCAACAATCCTCAAAATTGAAATCTGTTTCTAATTTATTCATTTCCAAAAGAGTTGAAATATCATCGAAGTAAGAAGGTGCAATAGAAAATTCATCAGAAGATGGGGAAAAACTATTAATGGTAAGATTCGGATCATCAAAAACATCATAGTTAACCAAAAATTTTTTGTCATTAATGTGATAATCACTGTTATTAATATCGCTAGAGTCGTGGTCATCTTTTGCCAAACTATTATTGAAATATTTCATCATACATATCATTATGAAAATGCCATAATCATCATATTTTAAAATGGATGCTTTATTTTCCAGCTTTGAGCCATTTTGAATTGTAATAATTTTATTTATCACTTTTGTCAGCATAAATCTAAAAAATTTAGGATTATAAAACATTGCTTTGAGAGAATGACTTATGTTAAAGTCATCATTGGTACTTTCTTGTAATTCAGACAAGTTAAGAATTAACACATCAGTGGTAGACTTTGGAATTGTCTTTTTAGTTTTATCAATCTGGGAAGATATATAAAACAAGGAAAACAAAACCATTTGTCCTCTAATAAGACTTGTTTTCGTTGCACCAATAACAAACGCCATCACTTGATCTAAAACTGACAGCAGAAGAATGCATTTCTGCTTCATCATTTCGACTGATTGCATAACTTCAACAGAAGCTATTGAAAGTAATAACGAATACTTCGCAGTCAAAAGATATGAATTTGATTCTACTTGTTCGTTATTTCCATTACCGAAACGGTAGATAATCATATATAACTGTTGAATTATGTTTAAAAATGGAAGCATCAAAGAAATTGTTTTGCATATTTCAAATGTTTCTGAAGTGCTTTCATGACGCAATTTATTAATCAAAGTGAAAATGGGTTCAAAATTCTCCGATAAGAAATTTTTAACACTTTGAATAATTTCAAAAACTTCGAAATCAGTTATGGAACTTTTAGTTAACTTGGTCAGAATACCACGTAAATAAAAAGTTGTCTTTGTATCTATTTCAGTAAAATCAGCATTACCCATATAAAAATTATCATCAGCTATATGTAACGGTACCCCTAAATCTAAAGAGTTAACAGCATCGTAATATAACACCACTTTCCACAATTGTTTTAATGATGTTTTATAACTTTGTGTTTCAGATGCATATAATAAATCTATATCTTGATGTAAACCTAGAGTGATTGCCATTTCAAAACAAAGTCCAAATAACACAGAACCATTTGAGTTATCACCTCCATCTCCATCTTTAACATTGAATTTTTTTAAAAGTCTTAATAAGAATACGCATTGTAAGGTGGGGACTGTAATTCTTTCCAAGAATCTTGCCTTTAACAATAAATGATGAATACAGCCAAATAATACTTCGTCACTATCATCAAATTCATCTTTTTCAGAAAAAGTTCTTTGAAATTTTGAACAAAGAACATATTTTAAAACCACCAATACAAGAGCAATTCTTGCAAAATCTGATGATTTGAATGAGATTAAAAATTTGATCTTTGAAGGATTATTTTCATCAACAACAAATATTCTTTTGAAATCATTCATAAATACTTCTTTATCCAACACAGGAAAAATTTTGAACCATACTCCGTCAAAGAATTCATTAATATATTTTTCAATGACTTCGTACTTTGGAAGATAGTTGCTCAAAATCTGTAAAAGATTATTCGAATCCAAGTCCAGCATGATTTGTAAATGTGATGACTTGAACTTGTCTTTCTTCCATTCATTCCTAAGCGCTTTAATTGCAGATTTAAGCATAGAAAATTGTTTTGACTCTTCATTACCGTAGCTTTGAAGTGCTCTTACTGATGTTAACCCAAAAAACACAGTCCTATTAGTTTTCTTAAAAATAAATTGAAATTGACTTGACTGGATTCTTTTCTCTACTTTTGGTCCAATGTTAGAATCTGCCGTCACTGCTTTCTCTTGAAGATATTTAATTTGTTTCTTCAAATTTTCATTCTCCTGATTTAAAATTTCATTCTTTTGACTCAAATTCTCAGACATGAAGGGTGAAGGTTCATATTGGCAATCTGGAATTCTTTGATTGATACAAGAATTACAAATGGGCTTCGTCTGATCGCATTTCACCTTTCTAGCTCTACAATTCGAACAGGACCGAATAACTCTTCTTCTTTTCCTCAGCCCGGAACTATTAGCAGCAAAATTATCAACCGTTAAAATATTCATTCCAATCACCAACCCAACTCAAACACAAGCTTTAACCTAATCTCAATCAATCAATCAACCAACAATCCAAGTATTCTGATCAATTAATTTTTTTAAAATGATGTTCCTGAAAAGAAATATAGACATCTTTTAAATGTACGGCTGTTTTCGGCCGAAAGTTCCCAAAAAAGACATTCTTTGGGAATTTGCAATTGATTGAGTTATAAAACGAAGTAGAAATTAAATTGAAAGAAACTAGATGATATATAAGAGTTAGGACAAGGTCAACTCATTTGTTACTATCAGAGTTGTTAGTCAATTGTGTTATTATCAAGTGAATTTTATAAATTATTTGTTTTTTAAGAGTGTATATTTAGGGATTTCCTATTTATCAACTACATCAACTCTAATCTACTCTGTTATTTTCCAAGTTGGAAGCCAGTTCAAGTATTTATACTCTGTATGTGGCTTGTCCATACCGAATGAGATTGGACTAAAGTAAATAAATGTCCCAACAACGGCAATATAAAATACAACATAAGAGGCACCGATTAAGATTTGATTTCTTAACAAATCTGTGGTCCTTTGGAAGACGTAGCAACATACAATCATTGCAAAATAAAGGGCAGGCAAATAATGATGAACGTATGTGACTCTTGACATGATAACAAATGGAAGGAAATGGATGAACCAACCAAGGAATGGATATACACCTCCCATTAAAAATAAGTTTTCTTCATTTTGAGAATGGAAAATAGGAACTTGACGTTGATATTTGATCAAATTAACAACAACTAGTAATGAAAACAGTAGCACCAGTACAGTGGAAGTCCAAGTAGTGGCAGGCGAACCCATCAAGTAATATTTGATAGTGTCATCGGCCCAGCTACATAACCTGATACCAACGTGTAATGTTGGCCATTCCCATGCTTTTGAAGCCAAGTTATCTAATTTATCTGGGTCTGGAACTAACGCGTTATTAGTAGCCATCATTGCTAAATTAAGTTGAATAAAATCTTTTAAAAAATTTGTTCTTGGAAGTTTAAAATCTTCTGGAGGAGCTGGCAAATTTGGATTTGTATGATCTTCAACATTCCACCAAGTTCTTTTGTCTCTTCTGAAAGGATTATCTACACATACAACCTCACCTTGCCTAAAACCCCATGCTGGTAAAATATTTCCCGTGGTACTTAAGTAACAACCAAGAACTTTTGATTTTAATCTGAAAGATGTTGTCAATGGATGTAATCTTTTCTTATCTTCTTTACCGTATTGATCAACAATTTCAACAATCCAATCATCCTTTTCATCTCCAATAGTTTCATTACCATAACAACTAACTTCCCAACCGCTTTTAGAAACAGGTGGTTTTAAGAAATGAGTATGTAAATTTCTTCCAGTCATAACATGTTGTACTCTTACAGTGGAACCTTCAAGAATATATGCCAATTCATCGTTTAAATCAGATCTATCAGTGGTTCTTCCAAATTCAAATTTCCAATCATTGTTACTATCCTTATGTGAATAAGTAGTAACTTGTTGTTGAAGTGAACCATATGGATAACCTTGAACATGAGAATGTAACAAACCACCACCTAAACCTTGATTTTTAATTGTGAGTATAGAAGAATCGGTAACAATTTCTCTTGGTCCACCACCAACTTCTGAACCAATCAAATTAGCTTGAAACAACGAAGACATGTTTGCATCTCCAGAACCTGTTCCATAAAGTAAATCAAAATGAATCTTAAAAGAGATCAAGAAAACACCAAATGGAACCAAGATTAAAGCTGCAATTCTAGCTAACCAGTGTTGAGCATATTTTTGATAGGATAAATTTCTATCACCAAACATTATCCATAATTCAACAATTGTATAAACACCAACTACCGAAGTAATAAACAAACCAACCATTTTAACGGAACATACACAACCCAAGTTGATACCAGTTAATAATATCCATTTCCACCATTTTCTAGAAAACAGATTACCTGGTTTTTTATTCTCATTATGAAATTTAATAAAACAGTAAAAAGAAGTAACGGTGAAAAATAATAACAATGAATCCAAAAGAATAAATTTACCTAATGTAACAAATGAACTTTCAAATAACACCATTAAAGTAAATAACCAAGTTGATTTTCTATTAAATCCAATTTCCTTCATGGTAAAATATGCCAATGGAACACACAAGGCACTGAAAATAGCATGGAAGATTCTCATCTTCACATAATCAATGTAATCTGGGTAAGTTTCTCCTGATGGGAAATCCCATGAACCGTTATAACCTGCCAAGTAACCTGAAAATCCAATCAACATTTTCAGCAAAGGAGGATGAACATCATGGTAAAAAGAATGGTTCAAATAATACGAACCAAATTTTCCAAAATGAGCTTCATCCCAAACAACTTTATTATTTGCTCCAATCTTGTATAATCTTGTAAATAATGCTACAGCAGTGAAAGCTATTGGCAGTGCAATCGATTCAAATTTATACCAACAATTGCACAATTCAGCATTGGTGTCAAATGTCACGTCACTCAAATTGTCTATTTGTTTAAGCTTATCTTTGACTTCAAGATCGGTAATCACCTCTTCTTCTTCTTCTTCTTCTTCTTCTTCATTATCATCATCTTCTTCCTCGTCATCATCTTCCTCGCCAATACCAGCTTTTATATCTTTATTGTTTAGTACATCGTCATCAGAATATAATGCATCCACCTCGTGAGCCTTCGGTTTCTTATTCGCTGACCTCAATCTTCTTTGTGGCATCTCTAAATAAATTTAAAATATATCCAAAACAACAAGAGAACCACCTAGAACACAAATCAATCTCACAACGTTTATATAGAAAAGTATTCACTAGGTACTCTTGATTATAATAATAAACATTGGACAGCTGAATTCCTCTGTTTTCACTGACACGTTGATTTTTTCTTTTTCACCTTTAAGCTTGATACAAATTGCACTACCACAAGTTTTGTATGGAAGATAACTACAACACCGACGACAACGGTGAATAGGATGGTGAAGATAGCGGATGAAGATGGTAGATAAAGACGGTGGATATAAGATTATATTAGTATACAAAGTGAAAAAAAAAAAGTTAAAAGAGTGTATAAGCAAGTTCTAGTTGATGTTTAGTTGTTGGAAAACTTTTCTCTTTTGTGGACCTTCAGCATCTTTGCTTCTTCTGACAATGGTCTCACCAGTTTCCAAAGTATTGTTATTCTTGATGTCTTGTAGTTGTTGTAGATTACGAAGTTTGCTGGAATTGGTAGCCTGTGACAGCGACTTGATGGGTCTATCTGGAATGGGTATAGGTAATGGACTAAAATTCTCTAGATTTTCTAAAAAAGTTGTCGAATTCATGTTTTCACCAAAAGTATCGTTACTCATTGACATATCACTATTATCTTCAGGTTTTATTTCACCATTTTTCAAAGAATCAATACGAGGGAGTTTCCCATGTTTATAGATCAGTAGGATTTCCTCATCTGGCCTGGTTAATGGGATTTCTCTTGTGTATGAATATGGCTTTCTAGCTGGAATTTTTTGCTTATCCATCTGAGCAATTTCAATTGATTGTATTAATTGGTTTGCTTCATTAACTATAGCTGATGTATTGGCTTTGAAATCATTTATCATCTGCTTCTCATTAGAAGTATAAACATCAATAATGTTTGGTTTGATCTCGTTTATTAAATGGTTACCGATTTCATTAAAATCTTGAGAAAGTTTGGCAAATTTAGTAATTGATTCTTTTTGTAAAGAACTCAAGACTCCATTGGTATCACTTAAATCACTATCAATTTCATTTTTCAATTTTTTAGAGTAATCATTCAATATGCTAATCTTCGGATCAATTTTGTCTACTGAATCATTTATTGAATCAATAATTGAATCTTTATTTGAATCTAAATTAGTATTTAGATCAGTAAATAATGTTGCAGTTTTCTCATGTTTGGAAATTAATTCATTTTTAATTCTTAATTTTTCATTTATCAATGCTTCTGTGAAAAATTGTTGAGTATGCAACCATTTGTACAATTTTTCATCGGTATATTCATTAAACTGATGATTTTCATTATGAATTGTATTCAATGTCTTAGAACTAGAATCATATACAGTAGTCAGCCTTTCAATTCTATTGGAAGTGGAATTTTTAACTAACTCAACAATTTTCTTAATTAGCTGTTGCTGTTCTTGTTCTTGGTTTTCAATTTCTTTCTTGTGAATAATCTCATTTGCAATCAATTGGTCTTTTAACAACTTATTATATTTTAAATAATGTGAATTGGAATTATTTTTCAAAATCTCAATTTCTTCGTATTGGTTTACTAGTTGATTATGAACAACATCAATTGCTGATTTAAATAATTTCCCAACTTCATGGAAAGAATCTTGAACTAAATTTTGAATTTCCCCAATACTTTCCATATTATTAGAAATATTTTCTTCAACAAATTTTTTTAATCCAATTAATTGATTTGTAATTTCAGCTTGTAATTCTTTCTTAACATCTTCTATACCATCTGCTGAACTATTAAAATTTGATATCGATAAAGAAAGTTTTTTTAAAATGTCAGAGATTTTATCTTGGAAAAATAAATCTATATTTTTCACATTGCTAATTTTGTTACAAACTTTTAATTTATGTTCTTCAATTGCTGTGTTCAAATTTTTGTTTAATAAATTTGTTAAATCATTATTTTCTGCATCCAATTTTAACAAAAAATTATCAATTTTAATTTTTAACAAAGATGTTGTCTTAATTTTTTTATCTTCCAAAGATTGGACATTGTTATTTTCAATTTTTAATACTTCATCAATTATTTCATGTAATTCATTTTTGTTCAATATAACATTATCTAATAATTTCAACAATGATTTATTTAATTCATGTAATATGGTTTCGGTTTTAACATGTTCTTTTTTCAATATCAATTCATCTTTATATTTTGTTTCAAAATCGATAACTTTTAATTTACTTTCTTGTAATTCTTTTGTAGTTTTATTTAATTTTAATTCTAGTTCCAGTATTTTTAAATCATTTTGACGAGAAATTTCCTGTTGTTGTTCATATTGAGTTTTATATCTTTTATTTTGATCTTCTAATAAATCAATTCTTAATTTTTGATCTTCAGTTAAAATTCTTCTACTTTCACTTTCACTAGTTAAATTATTATAACTTTCTTGTGTCATATAAACTCCACCTGTTTGTGATCGTGTTGCATTTAAATCTTTTCTTAAAGATTCTATTTCTTGAATATATTCACTTATTAATAATTGTTTACTCATACTATGATTAACTTGAGGTTTATTTTTAATACTTTTAGCTCTATTAGCATATTCTAAAGTACTCAAAGTTTCTTCTAAAGAAATTTTAGCAGGTGAAATTGTGGCAATTATACAAGTTTTCGTTTTACCACCAAGAGAATCTTGTAATAATCTTGTTAATTTTGATTCTCTATATGGAATATGAGGAGTTTTATCAACAAGAGAATTTATTACTCTTCCTAAAGTTAATAAAGATTGATTAATCATACCAGCTTCTCTAGCTCTTTTATTTTCAGCACCAGAACGACTAATATTTTCAGAACCTGCTAAATCCACTAAATTCAATTTCCCAATTTTTAAAAATTCTTCACCTGTTAATGGATCAATTTTTTTCATATGTACTGTTATTGTGAAAACTGTATGTGATCTTGAAGATAAATCATTACATTGTGTACTAGCAACTTGTCTCTTATAAGAACCATCATTTAATACTTTCAAACCTTCTTGAGCATTTTGAATGAAAACTTCTTCCATTCCTTGTACAACAATAGATTTTTTAGTGTGATCATCATAAATTCTAACTTTTCTTTCACAATTTTCTGGTAATAATAAATCTCTTAATTCTTCATTATATAATTCAATAAATGAGATTCTAACAGAAAATTCTGGATGATTACTTTCTTTTAAATTTTTGAATAATTCAACTAAAGTCCTTGGTATTATTCCAGCATCGACACTTAACCCCATTGATGAAGTAGAAGAAGTAGTAGAAGTTAAATCCCCAGACATTGTGTAAGTTTTCCCCGTACCAGTTTGTCCATATGCAAATATTGTACAATTATATCCCTTTAACATTTCTTGTAATACATTTGATGCAACACCATCAAATAAGATTTCTTGATCACTTTCTGCACCAAATACTCTATCAAAAGTATATGTCTTATTTGTCGATCCATTTTGTTGAATGATCACTTCTTTACCATTATGGCCCAAAGTAGATATCACAACCCCACTATTTTCATTAATCTCTCTTTCATTTCTTGAACGACACCTTACATAAACACTTATATTCGATTCAGCTAATGTTGTATCTGACTTTTGTCTACCACCACTACCACTACTCCCACTACCATGATTCTGTAATTTTGGTTTCTTCAACGGAGGTGTTGGCGTTTCCGAGCTTCTCTTATTGACAGAACTACCTGTAGCACTACCAGTATTGTTTGAAGGCGATCCTAGGCGATTTCTAAATGTATTCCCAGATGATGACATTTCCAACAATATCCCACACACACAAACAATTTTTTTTTTTAAAAAAAAAAAAAAAAAAAAACTTTAACCACTAGTCACTATACCAATCAATGGATTAATATCTATTAAATTCCGTCCAGATAGATTTGAATTTGACCAATATCAAATATATTAAAAAATTATTATTATATATTATATATATATATATATAAATTATTATGAAACCTACTTGTTTACTACTTATTTACTACTACTACTAATACTAACTACATGAGCAGCTTTAGCTTTGCTTATTTGTTTACATTTCCAGCAGATTCCCACCGCCCCCAAACAAAGAAAAAACAAAATTTCAAGGGCGGCAGATGAAACTTAGAATCTTATTACCTTACAAGGGCTGCCTGAAAATTTTTTTGAAAAACAGAAACAACCCCTAATAGTTTAACAGCCCCCGAAAGCAACAACAATAAAAAAAAATCGCAAAGTTTTTTTTTATCAGCCGCCCCTGATGATGGAAAAAAATAGAAAAAAGTCACGTGCGATGATTTCATTGACGCATAAGAATTTTAACATCCATCCATTCATTTGTTGCCATACAGAGAGAAGAGAGATATTCATAAAAGTTGGTTGGAAGTCAAAAAAAGAGCAAGTTGTATATAAGTTGTGAATAATCATTAATTATTATTCAATTCAATTTAGTTTTTATATTTAAATAAAAAAAATAAAAAATTTTTTTTTTTATATATATATTAGTGTTTTTTTACTTTCTTAGCAAAAATGTTTACTAGACAAGTTACCAAATTTGCTTTTAGATCAGAATTTCAATTTAAGCCAGTTTTAGTTAGAGGTTTAAAAACTTTTAACCAAGCTGAGCAACCAAGATTAAGAATTAATTCAATTGCACCAAATTTTACAGCACCATCTACTAAAGGTGAAATTAATTTTTATGATTATATTAAAGATTCATGGACTGTTTTATTTTCTCATCCAGCAGATTTTACACCAGTTTGTACTACTGAACTTGGTGCATTTTCACTGTTAAAACCAGAATTTGATAAGAGAAATGTAAAATTAATTGGTTTATCTGCAGAAGGTGTTGAAAAACATAAATTATGGATTAAAGATATTGAAGATACTTCAACTGGTGGTAAAGAATTTGAATACCCAATTCTTGGAGATGAATCAAGAGAAGTTGCCTTTTTATATGATATGGTTGATGAAGAAGGTTTTAAAAATTTGAATGGTGGTATTGTTCAAACAATTAGATCTGTTTTCATCATTGATCCATCAAAGAAAATTAGATTGATCTTGACATACCCAGCATCAACCGGTAGAAACACCGCAGAAGTCTTAAGAGTCATTGATGCTTTACAATTAACCGATAAGAAAGGTGTTGTAACCCCAATTAATTGGACTGAAGGTAAAGATGTTATTATCCCACCAACAGTTTCTGATGAAGATGCAAAGGCAAAATTCGGTGAATTTAGAAAAATTAAACCTTACTTGCGTTATACCAAAGTTTAAAAAAATCTTTATTGACTGTATATTCTTTTAAATAAATAAATAATATTTTAAATTATAATATTATATATATATATAAATATATATATATATATATAAATATATATATATATATTATATATTCATCCAATAAAATTCCATTGAAAAAAAAACGAGAAACGCAAGAAAAAAAGTAGTTTTTAAAATTATGAAAAAAGTGTTTGCAAAGATATAGATGAAATGAGTTGAAAAGTAAATTGCAATTTTAATTGCAATTTTACTATACTCAATCGAATCATCTTTCTCTTAATCTCTATATATATATTAACTCTTTATAGTAGGTGATAATATGGAAAAGAAAATGTCTTTAAATTTAAATTCTTGTAGTTTTTAACAATACAACATTTGTAAAGTTGTATTTGAATTTTCCAATCTTTTGAATTCTTGCATACTTCCCGAACTCACATAGTATACAATAACGGGCAAAAAAAAGCCAAAAACAAGTCAAAAAGTAGCAAAAAGTAGCAAAAAACAAGCAAAAAAGGGGCCAAAAGGGGCTAAAAGGGGGCAAATTCAACAATACTTTTTATATTTTTGGATGTAGATTGCACTACTCGAATTCCCACTTAATTGGGGTAACCGCGGGTAATTTTTTTGTTTTCCATTTTAAATTCTATGCTTTGAACAAAGGAAAAATTATTCCAAAAAAAAAAAAAAAAAAAAAATTTAAGAAAAAAAGAAAAAAAAAACGAGATTTTTTTGATTTTTTTTTTAATACGATGTCATATATTATTGATAAATATATATATATATAAATACATTTTCAATATTGTAATAGCGGTACACTTTTAAGTTCTCTTGAGAGGTTGAAAGTATTATCATTGTTTTTGTTGTCATTCAGAGAATTAATATTGGTACTTTAGAAATTAAGCGCCGTTATTAAATCAATTCTGAGGGCCTGCCGATATATACCGTTTAAAAAGTTCAATTACACAAAGATTATTATTATTGTTATTAATTTTTTTTTTATATATATTTGAATTTAAAACTTTCAACTAGAGTGTATATTCAAATGATCATTATACATTAAATTTGTCTTGTTTCAATATTCATTGACTAGGAGAAGTGAGAATCAAGACAGTAAGCTTGTGTGATTTTTTTTTTTTTTTCTTGGTGAAAAAAAAAAAAAAAATAAGCTTTCATAATGGAGAAATCAGTGGTTGCTACTTCTAATTTTACTCAAAATCAAAATCAAAATCAACACATTGCGAAACATCAAGACCATGGGCGTTTAAGTCATAGTATTGAGCCTCCTTCGCCTCAATCTTTGCCTCCACCTCCACCAACTTCAACTTCAATTTCAATTTCAAATTCAAATTCATCACAGATTGCTAAACCTGAATCATCAGTTCCTTTGTCTTTTATACCCGCTGTTAGTAATATCAATAATAAAAATGATCCAATGGCAGCTCCGATTATATCTGGTTCTGGTGTTGGTTCTGGTGTTGGGGCAGCAACTGGAGGGACGCTGGGAAAACGCAAGAATTCAGATTTGCCGAAACAGGCTCGTAAGAAATCTAAAGCTGAGAAATTAAGCAATAATAATGATAATACATTGGATAATAATAATAGTAATAATAATAGTAACAATAATAATAATAACAATAATAACAATGGGAGTGCAAGACATTCTTCGGGGCATAGACCCGTTACATCATGTACTCATTGCAGACAACATAAGATAAAGTGTAATGCTTCTGAAAGATTCCCATCACCATGTGCAAGATGTGATAGAATGGGATTAAGTTGTGAGATTGATCCTCAATTTAGACCTAAAAAAGGATCACAAATTCAATCTTTGAAAAATGATGTTGATGAATTAAGATCAAAAATCGAATTTTTGACCAAGAATGAACATTTATTAGTACAGCTGCTACAACTGCAAGGAGGGAACCCTTCAGCTATTGTTGGTAGTCCTTACACAACAAACAGTAGTAGTAATAATCTAGATAATAATAATAACAATAATAATAATATGGGGAAGGCACAAACAGAATCACCCCCATTAATAGCAAAGACTTTTTTGAAAAAAAATCCACGTTTGCTATGTGATAATAGATCATCAGGACAATCAGTTTCTAAGAATCTGGTACATCGTGGTAGTATTACCGAATTAAGTTCTAATTCAAATTCGAATACTCCAGATATATTAAATAGTGATTCAAGAAATAGTAACGATTTACCCCCATTATTTGAAACTATAATGAGAAGAAATAATTCAGATTCACCAAACATGTATTACAATAGTAGTCATCGTCAAACTTATAAAAACACTACCAATAATAATAATAATAGTAATAATAGTAATACCAACACTAGCAAAAGCAACCAATTTACTAATTTTCAACCCAACTTTGCTAATCAACAACAAGATCCTTATAATACCAAAAACATTTTACCGCTTCATACTGGTTCACCAGTTCCAAGTAATATAACTGAATTTATCTTAGGAGATGTTAAATTACCTATTGAAAAAGCTATAGAATTACATAAAAGATTTATGGAAGATTATTTACCGTTTTTACCAATTTTATCATCTAATAACCCAATTGAACTTTATCAACAATCACAATTATTATTTTGGACAGTAATGTTGACTGCATGTTTATCAGATCCAGAACCTATTTTATACATGTCATTACTGTCATTAATTAAACAATTGGCTATAGAAACTTGTTGGATCAGAACTCCACGGTCAACCCATATTGTTCAAGCTTTGTTAATTTTAGGTACATGGCCGTTACCAAATCAAAAAATTTTAGATGATTGTTCATATAGATTTATTGGGTTAGCTAAAAATTTATCTTTACAATTGGGTTTACATAGAGGTAAATTTATAAGTGAATTTTCGAGGACACAAGTTGCATTACCTAATGCTGAGAAATGGAGAACAAGAACCTGGTTAGCAGTTTTCTTTGGAGAACAATTTTGGTCATCGAATTTAGGATTACCTCCTTCAATGCAAACTGATTTCTTGTTAGAAAAGGCAAGAGTAGATAATACATTACCAAAGAATTTTAGATCTTTAATTAGTCTTGCAATTTTCCAAGCAAAATTGGTTAATGTTATGGGATTATCCGTAACTAGTCCTGATGGTTTGATTGAACCTAAAAATCGTGCTTGTACTTTATCAATTTTGGAAAGAGAATTGGATAGATTAGCTTTTAAATTACAAATTGATGACATAGTCATTGAAATTTATTATCTTTATGTGAAATTGATGATTTGTTGTTTTTCATTTTTACCAGAAACTCCATTGGAAGATCAAACCAAATATGTCACTATTGCATACAGTACTTCTACAAGAATTATAACCATTATTTCAAAATTACTGGAAAAAAGACAATTAATTGAATATCCTATTTATGTCAGAAATTCTGTAAGTGTTGCAGCTTTCATATTATTTAGATTACATTTAACTCCATATTTATTACCTAAATATATTGATTCTGCAAGGCAAAGTATTGTCACTGTACATAGACTATTTAGAAATATGTTAGCAGCTTGGAAAGATGTTGAAAATGATATTTCTAGAACAGCCACTGTTTTAGAGAAATTGAATTTTGTTATTATTGCACATCCCGAATTGTTCACCAAAAATGAAGGAATTATTGTTAGAATGAGATCACATTTGACAGGGTCATTATTTTACGATTTAGTTTGGTGTGTTCATGAAGCAAGAAGGAGAGTATTAGCCAATGAAAAATCTGGTAATCCTGGAAATACTATGGTTAATTCAACTTCAGGTGACCAAGAGAGACCATTACCATTACCATTTTATAACCAGATAACTAAGGACGATTTTAATACAATTACGTCGACAACACCAAACGGTACAACAGTAACAATGTTAGTTCCCACTGATCTGGCAATGAATAATGCTACTGCTAATGCTACTGCTAATGGGTTAAGCAAACCCACTGAAATTAATGGTATCCCTATTTCTATGTTGGAATCTACAGGAAGCATTGTCAATAGTAGTAACAACAACAACAACAACAATAATAATAATAATAATAATAATAATAATAATAATAACAATGGCATTAATAGTAATAGCGCTAATATCAATAATACTACATATTTCAACCCAAGTGGAAATATACAACTGCCTGATGTTCTGCTGCAATCCCATTCACATCAGAGTAGTTTCAGCTTTAGTAGTATACTTGGAAACAATAACAATAACAATAACAACAACAATGGAGAAGTGAATACTCCAACAGGTAATCCTACCAAGGATTTATTGAACAATTCGGCTTCAAACATATCAGAGTTTTTAAATACTCCAACTTCGACCACAACAAATGCTAACAGCAATGGCAACAATCAACTCGGAACTCCATCACAACAGCAGGCAAAACAAAGTGGTTCTAAAGGTGCTGCTGGTACTTCTGATCAGCAGTTCATCGATAGTATATTTCAACAACAAAGTGCAAACTGGATGGAAGGAGGAGATGATTTCTTGGGTTGGTTTGATATGAATATGGCTCCTGAATTTTAAAAGTTGAAGAAGTTTTTCTAATTCTTTTTTTATTTTACGTTTTTCTTTTTTTTTTTTTTCTTTTTTGTGTTTGTTTAATGACAGTGTTATTTTAACCCTTATGTTTTTATAATTAGATACTCTCACAATTGATCACATACGACGTTATTAAATTTTTTATAGAAAGTTTTGTCTTTTTCTTTGATTATATTTATTTTGGGCAAAATGTGTTCTTTATATTAATAATGAAATGGAGTTAATTTTATTTTTTTTGAAAAGAAGAAAAAAGCAATTGTAAAAGCTACAAAAGAAAAAAAAATTTTTTTTTCATCTATTCGTCTTCTTCCTTTGGATCACCAATTCCGTCTTCATAAATTGCAAATAAGCATTCACTTTCAGGTAAGCATGGACTATCATAAACTTTACAAACTCTATTTTCACCTTTTCTCTTATTAAGACTTAATCTTGTAGTTGATGAATGAGCCACGATATTACCACCAATTGGTTTTTTAGTTTCAGTATTACCATAAGCTTGATCCACTGTTGCTACAACTTGATTTGTTATTACCACAGCAATTCCAAATTCATCAGCTAATCTTTGTAAAGTTCTCATATACTTTGCCACTTGCATTTGTCTTGCTGATAATTCTCCTCTACCACTATAATCTGTTCTATATAAAGCCATTATAGAATCCACTATAAGTAAACTAAATCTTGATTCTGACATCATTTTAGCAGCTTGGTTTAATAATTCCAATTGATGATCAGCATTAAATGCTCTAGCATATGCAACATTATCTAACGCGTCATCTTCATTTAAACCATATCTTTTAGCAATTGAAACTAATCTTATAGGTCTAAAAGTTCCTTCTGTATCAATATATAAACATTTCCCCTCTGCACCACCAAGATCCATTGGAAGTTGACAAGTTATTGCCAATGTATGACATATTTGTGATTTACCAGTTCTGAATTCTCCAAATAATTCTGTAATTGAACCTGTTTCAATTCCTCCTCCTAATAAAGTATCTAATTGTTTTGATCCAGTAGTAATACAAATCAACTCACTTCTTCGATGATGAAATTCTGAAGCAGTTGTAAAACCCATAGGAACCATTTTAGAAGCTTCTCCTAATAATCGATCAGCTTTTGCTTCACTAATTCCACGAACATTCATTAAAATTCTTCTTGGAGTATAAGCAATAGCTTCAACAGTATTAAAACCAGCATCTACCAATTTTTTCAAATCATTCTTAGAAATACCATTCCCTTCCAAACTATAAATATTCAATGGACCCTCATTGGCCTGACCTTGACTCAGACCTTCCCCATCATAAATCTCATTCCCTCCTCCTTGAACAACTAATGATTCACCACCAACCTCTGTTTGCTCAGACATCGTAACAGAAGAAAAGAAAGCAAAAAAAAAAAAAGTCTTACAAAATATTTCCAATCAATCAATAAACCCAACTAAAACCTTTTCTTCAATAACTCTTGCCCTCTCACAGTTATTACCGTGATTCACTTCTTCTTGTTGTTGTTGTTTTAGATGATAATTTCTATTATAAAAACAAAACGCGTTAAAAATTTTTTTCTTTTCTTGTTTTCATTTTCTTATTTAGGTTGACCCGTTTCGGGGATTTTAATTAGATACATTTAAAATCTTAGTTTAATTAGTTAAAATTAGTTTGAATCAAGAAGCGAGAGAGGAGTGAATTGGATTGGGAATTGTTTTATCCTTTTCAAATAGGGTTTCCTGTTTTATAAATATTAATAATTTAATTTTAATTCATTTAATTTTTGTAATATTTTTTTTTTGGGATCGATAAAAGTTTTAAAAAGTTTTCCTTTGTTTTTTTTTTTTTTTGTTTCAGTTTATAAGAGAAAGAGAAAGAGTGTGAGAGAGAGTGTGAGAGTGAGTATATAAAACGATGAGTGATGAGAATGTGCTTGATAGTTATGAGTTTGAAGATGGGTTTAAACAACACCAACAGCAGAAGCAGAAGCTGCAAGGTGTTGGTGTTGGTGTTGGTTTTGGAAGTGGCCATGGATATGTTCAAGGGTCAAATTTACAAGAGGGAGAAGGAGTAATAGAAGGAGAAGATCAAGGAGAAGATCAAAGATGGGATATGGATAAAACAATGACAGAGATGGATGATGATTTGAAGTTGGATTATTCGATATTGCCGTTTCCTTTGGTTGAATTTTTACAGGATGAACGATCAAGGGTTAAATTCCCTCTGATACTGTTATTAACAAATACAAGGTTAAGTCAATTAAGGTTAAGAGCTTTTAAAATGTATCAAATCAAATATTATGAAATAAATTATAAAGGATATCTTCATTATCTTTGTTCTATAAATGATTTAGATACAACAATTATTCGACATTTTTATATGTCTTTTTTCAAATGGTCACCAAGTTTAGTTACATCATTAAGATCACTTTGTAAACATTTATTTTTTAAAGGAGAATCTCAAGATATTAATGTTATATTAGAATCATTTTCTGATTATTGGTATGATTATTTTAAAAATGATGAAACAATTTTATTTGGAAATAATAATGTTGGTGCTTATTTAATAAGTTATTCTTTAATTATATTAAATACAGATTTACATAGTTTTGGTGGAGATCCAAAAATTAAAAAAATAACTAAAAATGAATTTGTTAAAAATAATTTACAAGCTTTAAGTTCTAATGGTATTAAAGTTAATTCTTTAAGACTTGAACATGAATTGAAAAATTATTATGATGATATCTTATACAATGAATTAAAACTTTATAATTTAAATCTTAAAAGAAATTATAATATTAAACAACCAACAAGATCATCATTATTATTAAAACGATCATCAGCAATACTTCAAAAAAATCCTTCCAAGAAGCCATCATCTCCAAAGACTCCAACACCACCTGCTAGTAGTGCTAGTAGTACAAGAATAGGAAGTAATTCATCCAATTTTTCTACAAATACTTCAAGATCTGTGGGTTTTACCAATGCTTTACAAAATGATAGAAATTATAATCAGCAATTACTATACAATAGTTATAATCATGCCCATAATCATAGTCATAACCATAGCCATAGTCATAGCAATAGCAATAGCCATAGTCGTACCCATAGTCATAGTCAAAGTCATAGTCATAGTCATAACCTGAGTGTGAGCCTGAGTGTAACTCTGAGTATAAGCCTGAGTCAAACTCTGAGTCAAACTCTGAGCCAAAACCATGGTATTGGTCACTCTAGAAAAATTAGTTCAAAAGATAGTGTAAGTTCCATTCATACTCAAAATAATATTCCAACAACTAGAGGTAGTTCTTCAATTGGAACTTCTCCTTCTGAAAATGATAATTCTGCAAATACAGCTGATACAAGTATTGCAACCACGGTACCTTTAAATGAAAATCATCATTCAAATCATCATTATGGTAAAGAACATGATGAAATGGAAGAAGAAGAAGAAGAAGAAGAACTACATGAGAATGCACAAGAACGAGAACAAGAAATCGAAGTTGATGATAATGATACTGATGATATGGATGTTGATGATGAAGATGATGATGATGTAGAACAACAACATCAGCAAGAAGTTGAAAGGTTTTATTGCCCAGGTGAAGAAGAAGGTGATTTGGAATTGGAATTGGAAGGTCCACCTTGGGTTAAAGAAGGTTTATTGAACGTCATCTTGGTTGATCTCGAACCAGAACCTCAAAACTCTTATCAAGCTACAACTAATGGTAACAACAATAATAGTAGTAGTAGTATTAGTAGTAATTCAAATGGGTTATTTGGAATGTTTAAAAGTAATAAGGCGAAACCTGTTGATAATTTTATTTTTAAAAACAAATGGAAAAATGCTTTTGTTGTTGTTTCTAAGGGAGAATTATCAATTTTTTCATTTGATAAGAAAAAAAATTCTAAAAATAAGGTATCTTCTTCATATAATTTAAAAAATGATGATAACCGTGTTGTTGGTGCTGGAAATTGGTATGATACTGCTGAATTTTTAGGTTCTTTTAATTTGTCTTCGTGTTTAGCCGAAGAATTCACAGATCCTCAATTAAGATCATTTTTGATCAAATACCATGATCCTAAAAGAAATTTGAATAAAGAATCAGGACTTAGTCATGGATCATATTGGTGTTTAAGATTACCAACTTCTGAAGAACAAGCTGATGAGGAAGAAGAAGAAGAACAAAGTTTACAAAATGTTTATTATAATAAAAAATTAATTTTTCAAGCTGGTACTGTTGAAATAACAAGAGAATTCATAGACAGTTGTAATTTTTGGAGTTCAAGAACAACTTTTTTCAAACATATAGATGAATATGAACCACTTTCTTCGATGGAATATGGATGGTCTAAAAATTTCATTAGTTATTTGAGTTCAAGTACTGTTAAACAAGATGGTGAATTGATTAAACAATTAAGCAATGCCAAGATTTTTAAATGGACATCTTTTGCTACTACTTTAGTATACCAAAAAAATGATTTGAAAATGAATGATCAATTTAATAGATTATTTACAATTGTTGAATCATTACAATATAAATTGAGTGAACATAAAAATTTAAAACCAATTTTGGTAGTTTTAGGAAACACAATCAGATTCATTCAGGAATCATTTAATAACCAACATAATGCTAGTGGTAACAGTTTCTTGAAAAGATTTAGAGGAGGAAGTTCTTCATCCTGGTCATCATCATCTTCATCATCTTCATCGGGAACTAATCAAGAAAATGTTGCTAAAATGGTTTCAAATTATAAATTGATTATTCTAAATTGGAACAATAGATTAATTTTCTTACAAAAAGAATTACGTAGGCATAAGATGTATTTAGCAATCTTGAAAAAAGCCATTGAATTAAGAATTGAAAAATTCAAAAATAAAAGAATTGATAATCAAATTCCTGTTAAGAAGACAGAAAAAGAATTAAATGAAGATATGACCAATTTGAACGTCAATGAACTACAAGAAGAACGAGATGAAGAAGTATTAGAAAATACCAAAAGGACTAAAAACGGGTTGAAACTTAATCCCAAGATAATTTTAGTAGGTGACCCAACTTACGTTGCAGCTAATTGAGATAGAAGTTGATAGAAATTCTTTAATATCTCAATTTTTTTTTTTTTTTTTTATTTTTTATTTTTTATTTTATTTTATAATTTTATGCTCCCATGTAGTAGAGTTCACTTTTTTTTTTTAGATTTCGACTCCGCTGTACATTTTTTTTTCACATTTGATTATATTGGTTGTGTTTGCGTCGGCCGACAACTGTTGATCTCTTTGATCTTTCCACTCTTTTATTAGCTTCAATATTTCTTCCCTGATATTTTCTTTTCCTATTTTCCTATTTTCCTATTTTTTTATTTTACTATTTTACTATTTTCATTTTTATTTTATTTTATTTATTTTTTTTTCCCTTTAGTATTAACTTGATTTTTTTTTCTTTTTGCTTTATACCACATGAGTGAGTTTAACGTTGAATATATTTTGCCTGTTGGTCCATTCTCCATTAAATACACCACCAACTTCAGTCTGTTGGTTACCTCCCTAAATATATGTAGCCTTATGGAGATTTCCTCTTTTGGACATTCTGGCCTCAGGCACGACCATGTTTATGTCTCATGCAAATGTTTACCTAAAGAGGAAAAAATTATGCAGAAGGTTCTTTGTTGATATAGATCAAGAACCAAAGGGAAATGACTACTGTTATTGGTGGCATGAGCAATAGCTAGTCAAACTTTGCTTTAGCGCCAAATTAAAAGAAAGACAAAAGAGTCGTTGCAGAACAAAACATCGAACCATTTTTTTAGGAATGAAGTAGTTATATAATATTTGAAAAAATAGTAAAGAGATTGGGAAATTTTCCAAGATAACGAAAAATTTCCATATTAGGGAGATATGAACGAGATGCATTATCAGTGAGTAAATTCCAAGCCGTAATATCTATATACATATACATATATATATCAGTTTTACTCTCTGGTTGTTTTGTATTTAAATTTATTCTCCTTTATTAATGATCATTATTGTTCACTTTTAAAATATGACGATGATTTTGGGAATTGAAGACAAGTATATTTTTTTGGTTAGTGGTTTAATAGTGTCATTGTTGCTTTCATATAAGCAACTTTTTATCTTATATAATAAATATAAGAAGACTACTTCAGCTAAGGCTAGTACCAAGAGTTCTGGTAAGAAAAGTTATTCGAGTTCTAAAGATGATCCTATTCCGCAGCCAACACCTTTAATGATAACTCCTGAACAAGTTGCTAATTATGATGATAGACCATGGAGACCTTTTAGATGGCCTTATCATCAAACCATGAGTATTTTCAAATTAGATGTTAATCATTGGTTAGACATGGATAAGTATTATGTTCACTATATTGAAGAGAAAAAAAGAATCATACATAGATATGGAGATGAGAATATTGGTTGGTTACCTGGAAGTGAGGATGCATGTTTGGAGTTGATGCAATTTGTTAAAGATCATATGTTGAAAAGATATCCATTATTATTTAGTTCGGAAGATAATGGTATTCATGTTAAAAATCATTTAACAGGAGAAATTTTGGATTTTTCCGAACCTTTAAAAGAACCACCTTTAATTTACGTTTCCAAGATGGCAAAAGAGGATTTCTATCTTGTAAAGAAAAATCCAGAAGATGATAGACATTATTTAGTAGCAGCAGTGGTTCCCTTCCCTGGTGGATCTTTTGGTATTAAACATAAATTGGGTAAACATTTGGATGTTATTCACAGCGAAGTACCATATTATGAATCAAAATTGAAAAAATCGATGGAAAGATGGTTTGAAAGAATGGCACCTGCTGATCTAGTAGAAAGAGCTTCATGGTATATTTCATGGGATCATAAATTGTTATGTAACAATGTCTATGCTTTAAAAGAAGGTGAAAAAGTTGATAGCGATGTTGCTCCTGATCAATTCAATGTTAGAGTGGAAAGACAAACTTTAAGGAGATTACCTAAATCACAGGCAATTATTTTCACAAACCATCCAGTTTTTTATTCAATTGATGAAATGAAAGATGAACCTTTAATTCCAAGTTTGATTAAAAAAATCATATATGAAGCACCAGAAGGTATTAGCAAGTATAAGAATTTTGAGAGTTTTAGGGATCATATTGTAAAATATTTGGATGGCTTGATTGAAAGACAGATTGAACTTGGTTTAATTAAAGAAGATACTCCAATAAAGACCTTACCAAGTTATCCCTTTGCTCATTTTGTTGATAATAAAGACGTAAATTATGGTTGGACGAATCCAACAGTAAAAGACCCAGAAAAGAATAATTATATTGACGTAGCAAAAGAAGAAATTAGACAAGATGAACTTCGAGAGGAAATGTCGAAGAAGACAAAAAGTGCCGAAATATCTGAACAAGTTTAATGTGATGTTGACTAGATATATATATATATATATACTTATATTAATTTTTTTTAATAAAGAAAAGAAAAAAAAAAGAGAGAAAGAAAGAATTAAACTATATTATCATTATTTATTTTTATGTTAGTTATATGCTAATATCAGTTGTAATATTTTATTCATAATATAATACATTTATTAAAATTTAAAACTATATAGTTGATAAATTTAAAATTTTGTTTAAATAAATCACATCTTCAACTGCTTTTGCCAATTGATTTTTATTAATATTTGGATATATTTTTTTGTTATTATTATCAAATTTTTTCTTATTATTTGAAGTACCACCAATTATATTTACAAAACCAAAACTTTCAAGACTACTTATAACTTCTATGAATTCTGTTTTTTTCAAATGACCAATTAATTTGTCTAAACTTACTTTTGTCTTATAATATTGATAAAATTCATTAATTGATCTATCCTTTATTTGAAATTGCTCTTCTTCAAATCTTATTAATGAGCATAAAGTTGTCTTTTGTTGTAAATTTAAAATTTTTAATTTATTTATTAATAAAATATCATTACAATTAC
The DNA here is from genome assembly GCA_001661245.1 of Pachysolen tannophilus NRRL Y-2460. Classification (NCBI taxonomy): domain Eukaryota; kingdom Fungi; phylum Ascomycota; class Pichiomycetes; order Alaninales; family Pachysolenaceae; genus Pachysolen; species Pachysolen tannophilus. The sequence continues at coordinate 1,445,588 of KV454013.1, forward strand.
CACTGTTATTATTTCCAAATAATGAACTACAAACTTTTGCAATAATGGCAATTGAAACTTTTGGTGCTTCAAATATTGTTAATTTTTCAAAATCTTGTTTTGATAATTTTGATCTTGTCATATCTTCAACCATTTCTAATGATTTATGACAAATATCAAATGCTTTTCTTAAATCTCCTGTATTAACAGCAACTTTTTTAGAACATAATTGTATAGCAGCTGGATGAATTAAGGGTATTTCCAGTTTTAATAAATCATCATTTTTGGGTAATTGTAAAAATAAAGATTGTAATTTAAAAATTATAATTTGTTTAATTTGTTCTGAATTATATGGTAAAAATTGTAAAATTTTTGGATTAACATTATTTGTTTTCAATCTTGGTAAAAATCTATCAGTTAAATCTAATGCATTTGAAATTCCAATTAATATTAATTTTGTATTTTTATTTTTAGCATATGAAAATAAATCAAATAAAATTGTTTGATTTTTAGTTATTAAATTATCTAATTCATCTAATATTACTATTGAAATATCAGCTATTTTATCATCTTTTAAAAAAATTGATAAATCTTTTGAATTATATTTTTCATTTTTATAACAATAATTTTTGTTTAAAATTTTTTTCAAAATTTCATCATATATATTTTCAGGATTATTTATTATCATACAATTAATATTAACAAATGCCACACGGCGTTGAATAAAAGTTTTTCTTATCTTATCATAAAGTTTCAAATCTTTAATACAAGTATCTTCATCCTTATTCTTCATATAACTTTGTAAGATGGAATTGACTTGAGCAGTTTTACCTGTTCCAGGTGGACCAGATATATATAAAGAATTTGAAGTTAAATTTATAATATTCGATTCAATAAATTCTTTTAATCCATTTGCTTCTATTTCTCTTGAAGGTAATATACAATCATCTGCAGATAAGTTCAATTTTGAACCTCTTTGAAATAAAGATTTTGCTTCTGTATAAATTGAAAGTGTTGATAATGATTCATTATTAAAAAATTTCACTCCATTTTTTTTAATAGGTGTCGTTGGTGGTGATAAAAAATTTAAATTTTTCTTTGATGATTCTATTGATTTTAAATCCCCATTTTTAAGTAAAACAACTCTGTTCTTCTCAGGTGTTGTTGGTGGAGTTGCAAAAGAATTGATGAGAATGTTATCCCTATTTGAAAATTTGGAACTATCTTGTAATACATTGTTTAATTTTGTTCTTTTACAAGGACTATCCAAATTACTTGATGATCTTTTATTTCTAATTGTCATATTTTATAATATCTTGAAATCAATCACAAATAAATAAATAAATAAAATAACTAAAATAACTTGAAAACTTTATCATCCAAATAAATCAAACAACAATATCATATCCTTATATATATCCTTATATATATATATATATATATATATATATATTTCTATATACTTAATTGAAAATTATATAAAATGGTGTTTTATAAATGCACCAAACTACGCTTTAAGGTTTAATACCGTACTTTTCAATATGTATGTAATTTTGTTAAATATAAAAGCGACGACGCGTCAAGAAACTGAAAATTTTTGTGAAAAATTATTTCCTGATTAGGAAGTAACGCGTGTGTTAAACCTAAAAGCGCTTTAAATGCGTACACATTATTTAGCACTGAATGGTAACAATTGTGCGTACGCTAAAAGCATAAGAAAGTGCGCATGGATCATTGCACCAATAACACCGCCTTTGGTTTGTGTAAAAGCTGTGCGCATTAAGGTATAATTTTAGCTGTGCAAACAATACGCAAGTGCGGTACGCATAGCAATCGCAATTACATTTTTAAACGCGAAGGTCGTGCTCAAAATATCAAAAAATAACCAAAAAGAAAAAAAAAAAGAGTTTGTTGGAAGGCGACTTAAAATATAGGACAAGTTCTAATGATTTAAATCTACTGTTGATATACATTTATATCTGTATCAATCAATTATAGATAGATAGATAGATAGATAGATAGCAATTGGAGTGGTTAGAGACAATGTCAGATCCAAGTTCGATTAATGGTATGTTTTAAGAGAATGATTAATAATATTGTTTGAACTAATGTAAATTGGGGTTTTACTAACTTAATTTTTTTTTTTGCCTTTGTTTTTGCTATTTATTGATTGATTAAAGGTGGTTCTGCTGTTGCAATGATGGGGAAAGATTGCGTTGCAATTGCCTGTGATTTAAGATTAGGAAGCCAGTCATTGGGGCTTGCTAATAATTTTGAAAAAATCTTTAATTTTGGCCATGTTTTCTTGGGTTTAGCAGGTCTTGCCACTGATGTTACAACTTTATCTGAAATATTTAGAATGAAAACAAATTTATACAAAATGAAAGAAGAAAGATTAATAGAGCCTGAATCGTTTGCAAATTTAGTTTCTTCTACTTTGTATGAAAGAAGATTTGGTCCATATTTTGTAAGTCCAATAGTTGCAGGAATTAATTCAAAAACTGATAAACCTTTTATTTGTGGATTTGATTTAATTGGATGTATTGATTATGCAAAAGATTTTATAGTTGCTGGTACTTCATCAGATCAACTTTTTGGTATGTGTGAATCATTATATGAACCAAATTTAGAACCTGAAGATTTATTTGAAACAATTTCACAAGCTTTATTAAGTGCTACTGATAGAGATGCTTTATCTGGTTGGGGTGCTGTGGTTTATATTATAACAAAGGATAAAGTCTTGTTTTTAATTTATTTTTTTTAATTTTGTAATATAATATAAATTAAATAAATCTTCATTTAAAATTATTTTGTATTTATTTATTTATTTATTTTATAAAAGCGGTTAAATAACAAAGGTCAAAAAGAGCCAAAAAAAAAAAAGAAAAGAAAAAAAGAAATCAAAAATTTTATAACAAAACTAATAGAAAAATCATCTATTGGAAAGATTTGAATAAAGAAAAGAGGTCCAAGAGAAGGTTAGGAAAAGAATAGAAATGCATCCACATCTTGATCCAGAGAGGTTTAGTCGTAAGTATGGATTTTTGTGTTTCAAGAGATATAAAGTATTAAATATGAAATAATGCTAACTGAAAGAAAACAAACATTTGATATAATTTATAGCTTGTGAAAAACTTATTGATGCTTTAGAAGAGTGTCATAGAACACAGCATATTTCAAAATTATTTGGGTTTTGTAATGAACCGAAGCAAGCGTTATCTGATTGTCTTCATGAAGTTAGGTTGGAGCTGGCAAGACAAAAAATTTTAGAAACAAGAGAAAAGAGAAAAAATTTTGAAGATAAAATGCAAAAATTAAAAGAAGAAGAGTATGGTAAAGATTTAAAATTAAAGAAAATTTTTGAAAAAGAGTATGAGTTGAATAAGAAATAGGTTTTTCAGGAAAAAAAAAAAAAAGAAATTGATTTCTTTATTACTTGTATATATATATATTAATTAAATTTAAATTTATCTTTTTCTTTTTTTAATCTTGACGAGATTTTAAATATTTTTTGATTTGGGAATAATAGTTGGAAAAATTGATTGTTTTAATCTCTTATCTATTGTTTGTGATTTGTGATTTGTAATTTGTGATGTCTGAACCAAAGAAATCAACTGAAGCTGATGATGTTTTAGAATTTTTGAATTCATTGCCTGATAATAAGGCGGGCAATGAGGATTCTAAAAATGGTAATGGTAATGGTGAAAAGGGCGTTTCTAGTGGTGGTGGTAATGTTGGTAATGATAATAATATTTTGGATTTTTTAGATGAGTTGGCTGCCAATAATGTGAAGAAAGAAGAAGAATTGAAAGTTAAGGCTGAAGTGCCAAATCTGCAAGTTTCTGAAAAACAACTGGAACCTAAAGAGTTAGAATCTAAACAGCTGCTGTCTGAACAGCTGGAGCAACAAGATCGTTCAATTTCAGCTTGGACAAGTTGGTGGTCAAATGAGGGTGCTTCAAGGGTTAATTCATTATGGGGTACGGCACAATCAAAGGCAGAAGAAACGTTAAGATTGGCAAGAGAAAAAGGATTGGATCATGATGCATTGAGGAAAGCTTTTAATGAAATGGTTATTGCCAATGAAGAAGATGGTGATGGTAATATTAATTCAAGAAATGGTGAAAATGAAGATGAAATTAAATTACCTGATCCTACAAAAGCAATGGAAACTTTAAATAAAGGTTTTGGATTATTTTCAACTAAATTAGGTAATGTCTTGGATAAACTTAATAATGATTTAGTTGAATTTAATTCTTCACCAACTGATGAAATTTTAAATATTAAATTAATTCATGATTTAAAAAATTATAATTATTTAAATTCTTTAGTTGGAGGTAATTTTAAAAAAGTTATGTATTCACAAGTTGATGGTAATTTAATGATTAAAGTTAATGATAATCATATTTCATCAAAAAATGATGAAAAATTTAAAAGAAATTTAAATATTTTTTATGGTAAAAGCAGTGATTGTGAAAAATTAATCTTTGCTAATATTGAAGCTGCAGTTAAATCATTTGAAGATTCAGAAATTATTAATGGAGAAAAATCATCCGTTCAATCTAATATTTTTATTGGATTACATCCAATTGCTATTTCTACATCTTCAAATATTGATTCTACATCTCAAGATTCTATTAATATTGATCCTTATTCACCAGGAAATTTTTCCTTTATTGTGATATTAAAAGATATAACTCATAATTTCACTATAATAACAAAATCACAACCTTTCCCTTTGAAATGGGCAAATTGGTTAGATGGAAGTGATTCAAGTAATAATAAAAATGAAGAAAAAGTTGGAGAAGAAGAAGAAAAGGAAGAAGAAAAACAAGAAAAACAAGAACAACTGAAAGATGAAGAAATTGTTGTTGATCCAAGTGATTGGGTCAAAAGTTGGATTAAAGATGGATTGAACTTATCCTTTGGAGTTTTAGCCCAAAGCTATGTTATTAAAAGAATGGGGTATTAGTTCAGTTTTGAATATTGCTTCATCGTTATCGTTATTGAGTTTTGTTGTCTTTTGCTTTTGCTTTTCTCTTTTTTTTCTTTGTTTTTTGTTATTGGTGCCTTTTTACATTTATCTTTTAGCGGTTAAACTCATATCATTTTATATCATATATACTGTTTGATGATACAACGAAATAAATATAAACTATTCTTGGAAAAATACAATTACAAATAATATTATCATTCATTCACATTTTCTTGATTTTTAAACAAACCTACCTATACCTATACCTATACCTAAAATTAAATTAAATTAAATTAAATTAAAAAAAAAATATTAAATACATATAAATAAACCAAAGTTCATTCCAAAGTTAAAGCTGTTCTGTTCAAGTTTGAGTATGCTTTGCAATGATTTCATTCAAATGCTTCTCATCAACAGCGATTAAGCTATTATCCCAATCTACAAATAGTGGGGGATTATAAACACCACTTTCTATTAATTTATTAACAACTTCAGATGAATTCCCAGCTACACCACCACTTTCTCTTGACAAGATATCATCATAGTTTTCTCCATTAAAACTTTTGGATAACTGATTCAAATCTTTACCCCATTTGGGGAAAGCAATTTGAAATGGATTTCTCAATTTTTCATTATGTTTAACAGCACTTAATATAAATTGAAATTGATCTTTTGTAGGAAAATTTGAACAAACATCAATTGAATAATTCTCTTGTTTCGAAGCTGATTTATCACTAGTTGCTTCTATTGGCATTGAATGTCTTTGAAGCTCAGCTAATAATGAATTGGAAAGAGGTGATTTTGCAGAATGACTAAATAGAAAAAAAAAATTATCATAGTTAGCAATTAATACCATCAATTAGCAAAGAAACATTAAAACCATTAAAATATAATGAAAAAAACTCACAATAAGGTGATAACACCTGGCATATGTTGAAGAGACTTGAACATTGACATCTTTTATAACCTCACTAGACCAATAGAAAAAAAGAATTAATGAATTAATGAATTAAATAAATATATTACAAAATGTATATATTTTATATATAAAATATAATATGTTAAAGAGATAGCAAGCGGTTTATCCGATAAATAAAATACAGCCCTAATGGTACAATTAATAACCATATTAACCAGCTGATTAACCAGCTAGAGCTAGGTCTAGTTATATTAGATATATCTATACAGAAGATTTAAATTTCGTATCCAAAGACATCTGGTCTTCTATGGTCCAACAATGGCATATCTTTTCTAACTGTATTCAATCTTTCCAAGTCAATATCTGCAAGACATAAATCTTCTTTACCAGCGGTAACATCAGATACTTGACTTAAGACTGTACCCCAAGGATCTATGATCATTGTATGGCCATAAGAGATTCTTGGTCTTATAGGTTTTTCACCATTGTCTATATCTTCTTGAGATTGTGTCTTGTGTTGACCAGCTTGGGCTGGTAAGATAACATATGATTGTGTATCAATTGCTCTAGCTCTACCTAATAATTCCCAATGTGCCAGTCCTGTCTTCATGGTAAAAGCAGAGGGGAAAGTTAATAATTGAGCACCTTGTTTTCTTAATCTGAGTGCTAATTCTGGGAATCTTAAATCATAACAAATAGCTAAACCAAGTTTTCCCGCTGGTGTATCAAATGGTGGGATGATTTCGCTTCCAGGTTGAACACTATCACTTTCCCTCATGATTGGCCCATTTTCAATCTCAACATTGAAAAGATGTATCTTTTGATACCTTTTCTCAATATCTCCATGATCATTGATCCATAGTAAAGTGTTTTTAACTCTTTGATCAATCTCACCACTAGGTTCATGAACACCAACACTAACAAAAATTGACCTACCTTCTTGATGAAGTTGCCTCAACTTCTGCTGAATTTCAAGCACAAATGGAGATTCATGGACTGACTTAGCAATCTGAATCGAGTGTTTAGCATTTTTAGCAATATAATCAGCAGCTTCTGGTAAAAACAATATCTTTGCATTTAATGAAACTGCTCTAGTAATCAATCTTACAGCACTAAGACCATTTTCTTTTAAAGAAGATGATGAGCACATCTGTGCTGCTGCTATCAAAACCATTTCGGCTTTCAAGATCAAAATCACACAAGAATTGATTTATAAATTAATATTATTAACAATAAATATGAATAAACTAATTATTAATTAAATTAAATAGAGAGAGTAAAAATAAAAAAATAGACAACTCCTTCCAAGATCAATTAATTATTTCAATAAGAGAAAGAAAGAAACAAAGAAAGATTGAGAGAGAGAAATAAAGCCACAATTGACGAGTCCTCTAAGACAAAGGCAATTTGTATAGAATTTCTAATTTCAAAGCATTGGAGATACCGATAAATTAAGTTCAATGAGGCAAAATCATCTTGGGTTTTTAAAAATGTTTGCCGAAATCTCACTTTTCAATGTGGTAGAAAAGAGAGTTTAGTTTAGTTTAGTTTTCAATTAATATCATCATTCATATATACGTAGAAATCTATTTACTTAATTTTCTTCAGACTGGAGTTGGAACTTCGTTAGTATCATGGGTTGATAAATCATCTAATTCGAAATCATCATGAACTGCTGTGTATTCGCCGTGCATATCCACCTGTAGTTCATTTGCACCTACTAATTTCAAATATAATTGTAATAATAGTAAGAACCAAAGATTAATCAAAGATGCAGCACTTGTTAATACCAAGATATAAGCAGAATGATCTGACCCTAATCTTGTGACCAACTCTAATTGTTCTTCATTAGCACCCATAAACAATATTCCAGATTCTATTAATAAGAAAGCAGGAAAATATTGGAAAGAAAGAATCTTATTAGGAACTGATCTTTCATCTTTTAAAAGAAACCCAATTTCAATGATTCTTGTTAGTCCACCACTCATCAACATGAGTCCAAACATTGAATGAACTTTAGTACTAACAGCTAAATGTTGTGTATGTTCAGACATGGAATATCCTGTAAACATTAACACCACTGCAGGAATAAACGATCTTCTTCCACCACGACTTAAATAAATCCCCAATAACCCCATAGACCACCATACTATACCCATTGAGGTATGTTGATAATCACCCATATTCCAAGGTTCTTTACCCCATCTATGTTCTGTCCATGTATTGATAAAACCCCAAACAGTAATAATAATAGAATCAAACATTTCTGGACTTTGTTTCGAGTTTGTACCATTTCTAATCCAAGGAATAATAAGTAAAACGGTATAATAAAAACCATACAATACAAATGAACTCCCCATAATACCATGAGCAATACATTGACCTGTAGATTTCCCATAACAAAAACCAAACATTGCAACTACTGCCATACATACTTTAACCCAACCAGTTACAGTGGCCAATATTGATAAAATTTTATGTAATACAACTAAAAATTTTTCACTCAATCTTGAAGCCCATTTACTTAAGCTTTTATTTTCATTATCCAAGAAAATATGTGTACCACTAGTTAAACTACCAACAAATGCTGTGAAAACAGTGAAAAAGGCCAAAAACCACGCAGTACCTCTTGAAGTGACGTTTTCATAACCATCTCTATCCGGGAACCTCAATATTATTGCCTCTAAAGTAGCATAAATAGCAGATATCACTTGTAAAACAGATGCTGTTGCATGTTTACCAGCAAAAACTAAAATAGTAGAAATTGATGGAATTATCAATAAGAAAAAAAGAGTCAATAACCAATGGAAAGTCTTTGAAACAGCATGTAAATCACTAAAATCAATTGGCAGCAAGTCACTACCATCTTCCTCCTCCATATCCATTGCTCCAACTGATCCCACCAACACCGAGCAAATGAAAATGAAAATCATTTTGAAATCAAGAATCAAAAATTGTTTCATCTTTGATGTGGTTTTGATTTTACCTTTCCCTAGTACACAAAAAAAAACAGAATATTAAGTAAAACCTTTTAATCAATTCTCAAACAACTCAATTCACAATTCACAATTCACACTCACTATCAACCCATTGACCAACCACGGGTTCACCAATTATCAGTAATTTCCTAGTATTTTTTATATGTTATATTCTCCTTACAAAGCACCTGATATCTACAGAGCAAAAAGGCGGAAATGTTCCCGCTAATTTTACACTACTTGGTCGCTCAATAAATCAGCCGGCTGAGCCATCTTGAGCAACAACAAGTACGGATTTATCAAGAATTGACAAGTGGGATAACTGAATTTTTATATAAAAGCCTATAAGATCAAAGGTGATAATGATAAAAATGAAAAAAAAAAAGAAAAAGATAAAATAAGAAAAAGAGAATAAATAAAACACAAAAAACGAAAAATTCAAGCAGAAAACAAAAAACCAAGAAAAATCTCTATCATTAATTATTTATCTTCTGGATCAGAGGTGATTTTGAACATCTCATCATCGTCTTCATCTAGACCGTTAAACGAATTGTATAGCCTTTCCCTTTCTTCATCATCCTTACGTTGGTATTCTTTGGCGTAATTTTTCTTTAAAGTTGGAAGTTTTGTATTTTCTTTTTGTTGTTGTTGTTGTTGTTGTTGCTGTTGCTGCTGTTGTTTCTTATCTTGCTGTTCAGAACCTTTCAGTGCAGGTTTTCCCTTCTTGATAAACGCATCGTCTTCATTGGCATCCAAATCAAAGGAATCGTTGTCGTTGTCGTTGATATCATTGGCATCACTTCTGAACGGATTTTGCAATGTATTCATATCATTAGGATTATTAGAACTACTATCATCTGTAGTTTCTTCTTCACTGTCATATTCATCTTCTGGTTGAAGTATATCAAACTCAAATTCGTCTCTTCTTCTACGGCGTCTATTTTTATTACTTGACTTCATCAAGATGTATAAACATACAACGAAACCAATGACAAATAAAAAGAATAAGTATTCGACAGTATGACCATGATCCGTACTATGTTGGAACTTACCAGTTTCCTCTGATTCATTGTTTTCTCCATTTTCCAGATCGTTTACCGATGTATCTTCATCAGAAGTACCTGAACCTAATGTAGCCAGTGCTTCCTCAGTTGATTTAGTGGTAGTAACAGCAGATGTCGTGGAGAGAGAAGTAGTAATTTCAGAAGTCGTTTCTGTTGTAGTAGAAGAACTAGAAGTAGTGACAGTAGCTGCTATTGAGGAAGAAGAAGAAGATGATGATGGCGATGATGAAGATAATGTAGCATATACTATTGTTTGTGTTGTTGAGAGTGAAGTCTGAGTTGATGTTGTCAAATACACATCAGGATCATTTTCATGACCTGGAAGAGGGAATCTTTTAGCCTTTGATGGATCAATACATTCACCAAAAAATTTCAATCTCCAATCTCTAACATTGATTTTAGTATTATCAGTTCCAGACACTTCCAACTCCCAATCACCTTCTCCTGATTCACCCCAATGAGCAACACTCATAAAAGTCCAATCTTGAAACCCATCTCTGGCTTCATCAAGTTTCCTGAATGGAGCTAATTCAGATACTATTCCAGATGGAGAAGTTAATTTCACTTTAACTTTACCTCTTATATCAGCATCAATATTCACAGTAACAGTAACTTGTTCAAGACTTTCTACATTAGCATCTTCTAATTCCTCTCTCTTGACAACAGTTTTAGTTGTCACCGAACCATCATTTTCAATCTGTTGATTAACCGTTGTTAATGGAGCATAATACCAAGCCTGTGGTTTGAGATTTGTCCAATTTTTTGCCATTTCAACAATTGCGTAAGCATCAATTTTACCAAACCCATATTTATGAGAATATCTTTTACTTATAGCAGTATTTTGCCAACTACCATCTTGACTATTTACCTCAACAGAGCTTAATACTGAAAGGTATTGAACATCTCTCCAACTCAACTGTGGATTAGCTTCTAAAACTAAAGAATAAATACCCGCCGCCAAAGGAGCTGCAGCTGAAGTACCACCATGACGATTTGTACATGATCCTTTTATATCTCCAGTATTAACAAACTCTCCAGAACCTGATGAATAAGTTGTTACCAAGACAGCTGAACATGATTCAGCATAAGGTGGATGTAAGCCTTTATGATCTATAGCACTCACTGTGATTGAATATATGCTATTTGTATATCCATCAAAATTACAATTATCACCATGAAGTCCTCCATTACCACTGGCAAATACATAAATAGCACCCTTTTTATCCCTACCATCTAAGACACCTTTTATGATAGCGCTTTTAACTATAGTGTCAGGTGCTTGCATTGATTTTCCATCATCCGGAGGACCCCAAGAGCATGAATAGATATCGTTAACATCTAACCCGTAGATTAACGCTGCAGCCTCATCTTCGGAAGTGATCTGAGCAGACAAAATTCTAATTCCCGATACTTTTGAATTATATGCAACGCCTACTCCACAGTAATCATTTCCCTTTTCTGCAGCAATTTCAGAGGCACATCTAGTACCATGATAATCATCATTTAATTTAGGTTTTGGTAATTTTTGGTTATCATTGAAATCCCAAGATCCTTCTTCACAAAAGGCCCTTGATAAATCTCTACTCTCATAATCTAAGCCATCATCAACTATAGCAGTGACAACTCCTGTACCAGTTATTCCATTGTACCAAACACCTGTTACATTAATATCGTGTCCCGGAAATGAAGGATTTAACAAATGCCATTGTTTTTCGAAAAGAGGATCATCTATACCTAACCTTTTCTCAGCATCATAAATTTTTTCCATAGATTTATCTTGAGCAGGATATCTCTTGTATAATTTTCTCGGTGGAAGTAAAGATAAAGATTTTAATTTTGAATCTATTAACCCATTGTATAATTCACAATCTCTTTTCATTAAAACATGATCATTATTATTTATATTCCCTAATAATTTTGAATGTTCATGCTCTTTCGGTATAGAAAAAACATAATAATCAGATAACCCACGAGCGGAATGTTCATAAGTGAAATTTGTAAAAATTTCTTTAAAACTGGTCATCTCATCAATATTTGAAAACTGTACTGCAAAATAGTCTTTGGAACTATAATCTCTTTCAGGAATCTTCATACATCTTGACAACGAGCACCATAGCAATGGAATTATTAGCACCAGATGTAATAACGTCAAATTCATATTTCTAATCAAACAGTCTATTCTTCTTCAATAATGCTATGAATTCATATATAATGATGAATTAATTGACAAAGGTTATAATGAAATGACAACTACTAAAAATAAAAATGAAAATCAAAAAAAAAAAAAAAACACAAACAATTAAAACAAAATTAACCTTCTCTTTATGCTCTCTAGAAATTATAAAGACATCAATATTACCGCTTAGGACGGAATTATCATATAAAAGCTCTAACTAACACAAATCTTAACTTCTAACTTCTTGGTTCTTCCTTTTCTTTAATACTACTTATATTTCAATTTGAGGACAGATTTTTTGATTTCATCTTCTGTTGAAATATTTCCGCTTTTGGAATCTTTGCACACACGAACACGACCATAATTTTGCTGCTGAAGATGCTGCGAGAATACTGGTTCAAATGGAGCAAAATGGGATAGCTGAAGAACGGATAAAGCTTATCGAGAGAATAAATACAAAAAAAATTACAAGATTGATATCTCTCAAAATTATTAATTAAATTATTAAAAAATATATATATACTAGAATTAAAAATAATTAATGCTCCCGGTCATAAGTTTTTGTTTAGTTGTCTATTTTCGAAGCACTCTTTTGCTGTTACGAATAAACTCTCTAGCTCACCGCTGTTTTCACATAAGCTGCGGAAAAGGGAATTTTCATCCAATAATAGGATATAAGGATCATCAAATTCTTTTAGCTCTCCTTCATCCAAGACCAAGATTTTGTCATAATCTATGATGGATTTCAATCTATGAGCTATAGTTAAGATTGTGCTATATTTGAATTCATTTCTGATGGTTGCTTGGATTTCTTCATCGGATTTATAGTCAATTGAAGCAGTTGCCTCGTCTAATAGGATAATCTTGGGTAATTTCAACAATGATCTTGCTAAACAAACCAATTGTCTTTGCCCTTGTGATAAATTTGAACCATTCTCATTAACTGGACTATTCAAATCTAGAAATTGATTTTTATTTTCGGTCATATCATCTTCAACCATATCTAAGTCATCAATCAAGTTGACACGTTTTAAAGATTCAAAAATACGCAGATCAGAGTATTGTTCAAAAGGATCAAGATTCGACCTTAATGTACCTTTAAACAATGAAGGGTCTTGAGGAATAACAGTAATTGATCTTCTCAATTTTTGTAAACCAATCTTACTGATATCAATACCATCAATAATGATCTTGCTTCCTTCATCAAATTCTAAAAATCTAAGAAATGCTGAAATGATAGTTGATTTACCAGCACCTGTTCTACCAACAATCCCAATTTTTTCATTCGGCTTGACTTCAAAAGAAACGTGTTTGATAACAGGAGCCAACTTCTGACTATAACGTAATGACAAATTTGAAACCTTGATAGATCCTTTATCTGGCCAATTTTCATCAATAAGATTATCAATACTTGGAATGAAATATGGTCTCTCTTGTTTAATATTCATATATTCTTGTAATCTTTCAACAGAGTTCATCGACATTTCCACAGAAACATAAACTCTAATTAACCAAACGGCAAAAGTGTCAAAAGTCATCGCATATGTTAATGAAAGACCTGCAAGACCTGCATCTATATTGTTGACATTCAATATTAAAAAGGCACCAGCTAAAAATAAGATGAACGCTCCAATGTTATTAGTTCTAACAGCTAACCATCTATTCGCAATCCATAAATAATAGTAAGGCCTATTATTTTTATCAATCTTGGATAAATTCTCTTTAATGAATCTCAATTCATCTCCAAAGGCCCTAATGGTAGTGACACCAGTTAACGTTTCACTAAAATGTTGATAAATTGGAGATCTCGAAATCGAATCTAACCTTTTCAATTCCCTTGATAATGTCAAGTAGAATTTTCCAACAATATAATAACCAGCAATTATGAAAAAAGTGAAGAAAATGAATTGTGGAGTTATAATGCAAATCAAAAGAATTGTGGTTATACAATGAATGAAATACATAAACATTGTTTCACCATATCTGACTAATTCTTGATCAACAGAAGCAATATCTTTTGAAAATCTATTCATTATTCTTCCCTTTGGAGTAGTATCAAAAAATCTTAAAGGTGCTTTGAGCACTTTCGATAATACCTCCTTAAATATATTGTTTGAAGCTTTTATACCACACAAGAAGGATATATAGACTCTAATAGTAGAAATCAAAGAATACAAAACTCCAATGAAAAGGTAAATTGATACATAGTATAACGTACCATGGACATTTTCCAAAGCATTCAATCCTATATTATTTATTACGGATTCAACTTTAAATGATTTTGTCTCGGAAGAAACATCATCATCATTAGTAGCTGTCCATTCTCTCAACCATAGCGATTGAAGAATATAAACATATTGGGTAAGAATGTAAATACTGATAATGAACAACCACACAAAAGGATTACCAAATTTCTTGGCATAATTTCTGTAAACGGAGAAGGGTATTGATCCATTCAATTTTGTTTCTTCTTCAATTAATTTAGTTCCTTCGTTTTCATTATTTTCTCTTAGATCATGATCATGACCATGACCAGGTCCATTTGCACGTCCACGGTCACGTTCATCACTATCATCACTTTCATTACTAACATCAATATTTCTTTCTATAAAATCCTCTGTTTTTGACTTTGGCTCAATCAAAGCTCTTCCTTTCCTACTTGCACTATCAACATCAAATCTGTTTAGGCTTCCTCTTTCCATTAATTCATCTACATATCCTTGATCTTTAATTCTACCATTATCCATCACCACTACCCATCCGGCCTTTGGAGTAGTTAACGAAACGTTATGACTAACCAATATGCAAGTTCTGTTTTGCATCAATTCTCCAACTAAACATTTTTCATAAATCCAAAGAGCGGTATGTGAATCTACAGCACTTAAACAATCATCAAGTAACACATATTTAGAATTGGAATAAACGGCTCTTGCTAATGATAACCTTTGCCTTTGTCCTCCTGAAAGAACTATTCCACTTTCACCAATTTCTGTATCATCAGATAAAAGTTTTAAATCTTTTTCCAATCCGCAAGCACGTAAAACACTCTTATAACGAGCTTCATCATATTCAGAATGAAAAATTATGTTTCCCTTTAAGGTATCATTTAACAACCAAGCAGATTGTGAACAATATGCAATTGATTCGGTTAAACCAGTAACTGGATCAGGAACCAACAAGTCTCTTGGTTGGGAACCGGGTAAAAATACTCTTCCTTCAACTAAATCCATTTCTCCTAATAATGCTAATAATAAGGAAGTTTTTCCTGAACCTGTACTTCCTACAACGACATTTAATGTATCTAATTTAAAATCCACATCTAAATCTAATAATTTAAATCCATCTTTTCTTTTATTACTCCATTGGAAACTTGCATTTTGGAAACCTATTCTATTGGTATTATTATTTTGATGATAATTATCTAAAATTTCATATTTGTTTGTTTCTTGTTCATCTAAAAATGCTTCAATTCTATCAAATGAAACTTTAGCCTGATATAGATCAGAGCACCATGCTGCTAAATCTATTAAAGGTTGTTTAAGCAAATTAAACAAAGTTAATGATGTAAACGCAATTGAAGTTGTTAAATTTTTTTTCTCTATTAATGTAAAACAATAAAATGAAAAGAAAGTAGCCAATGTGGGTGTTATAAAACTCAATAAACTTTGTAAAGACCAATAAAGACTTTTCCATTTCAAATTTTTTAATTCGTTAGCTCTTGTATGTAATACTTTTTCATAAAAACTATCTTCCCAAGAAAAATTTTTAAGAGCTCTAATATTATTAAAAATTTCATTTAATTGTGAAGTTCTACCATCCATAGTTTCCAAAACCAATTTCTGATAAGATCCAATGGTTGATGCAGCTTTATAATTTAATGGAATCATAATCACTATGATTGCAGCTCCTATAAATGCACTCCAACCAATAATATTGAACAATAAAGTAACAGCAACAATAATCATAAGAATACTGATTGGTAAAGTACTAACATATCCCATTGTAGTTCCAATATTATATGCATCAGAAGCCATTAAATTTATAATGGTTCCAATATTTTTATTTTCAACACTTCCAGTACCAATTTTTCTTCTTAAAGCTTTTGAATAAATTTCACTAATTAATATTGTTCTTAATCTAATATCAATAATTTTACCCACATAAAAATTGAAACAAATAACCATTGATTCAAAAAGCTTAAAGACCAACATCATAACTATTATAAACCAAGCATAAGGAGTTGAATTACTATCAGGTTCAGCAACAAAATCTAAAAATTGTTTTAACAATGCAGTAGGAGCAAAGACTAGAAATGTATAAATAATACCAAATAACATTTGATAACAAAATAATGAATAAAAATTTTTAACAAGTTTATAAAGAAATGAAATTTCTTCAACATTTTTAAATTTTTTATCAAAAGTATTAATTACATTAAATGAATAATCATCTTTTCTTAACCCCCATAAATCATTTTCACCAATTGGTTTACGGAAACTTTGCGCAACCATTGGGTTTATCCATGAATAACTCAAGATTTGATATATGCTAGAAACTGGTTCCATACAAGGTTTTGCCTCTCCCGCAAACCAATATAATTCCGCTGTAACTTTATCACCAAATCTCATAGAATATACAATAAGTAATAAGAAAATATTAGCAACTAAATTCACAACGGTATAATGGAATTTTAAATTAACTTCCACTGTATCATATTTAATTAAGGATCTAAATTCCAATAACGATGGGGCCAATAAGAAATGGTATAAAAAAACTGATTGATTAAAAAGATTTGGGAAATTTTTTTCACTTCTTTCTGTTATTCTTAAAGAATTATTTAAAATCAATCTTAAAATACATAATAATAAAAGATATCCAAAGACAAATAATTTGATACAAAATGTTTTATCAAAATTATTTTTAATACTTTCCTCTGTAAAATAAACTACTTGAGAAAATAATAATAAAATTTCCAGTATTATAAGATATTTTTCAGTCTTTGTTAAATCAAATTTATCAATTTTTATATCTTTTTGGAACTTACTCAATAATCTAGACAAGCTAAAATGTTTTTTCTTTGAGTCGCTCCAAAGTGTATCCAGTTCGCACAATTCACTTGCAGAAGTTGTAGTTGTATATTCTTCATCATTAGATTTTTTCAATCCTGTCTGACTTATATAACTCAAATATTTAATTAATGCAAATAATATAGAAATCGAAATCAAAGCCAATGGATATAGAATATCAAAGAAATCATGCTTGAAACAGTTTGAAAAATCATTATCTTCCCATATCGGACATACTTCATCAGCGTTAAACATCTTTTTCTTACTCTTCAACTACTTCTTCTTCTTCTTCTTCTTCTTCTATTAAATAACAACTAACAACTTTATACCAGCAAATTCAAACAATCCAATCACCAAAAATACTTCACTTTATGAGCTAGCCGTTGACCCATATCAAAAATCAAAAAGATAAGAACAAGATTATATAAAAAGCAAAAAAAAAAAAATAAAAAAATTATTATATATACAGATAGAAACTAATTAATATCAGAAAGATGCTTAGCTTAAACTTGGTCTCTAAGGCAGTGTGTTGTGCTAACATTTAAGCAGCAAGAAAGTGTCACTGCGATGTGTCACACAAGGCTGTGTCACCCATCTCCCTCTAAATAAATAATTAGAAAAACTAAAAAATTAAAAATTAAAAAAATGCGTGTCGCTTTTTAGTTGCCTGTGTTATTTGAAACACTTATGTCACACATGTCACAAAAGACACAAAGGACACAAAAAACACAAAAGACACAAGAGACACTTTTGGTTTTATTTTCTATGTCACTTCTCTGTGTCGCTTTTGTCACCTCTCTCCTTTTTTCGTTTTTTTTTTTTTTTTTTTTTTTTTTTTTGGTGCTTCCGTTCACTTACTTGAAATGTCATGGGTGCGAGGGGTTCGCGTGTCATATTTTTGCTATGCTTTGTTATGTGACATGACACCAGTGTCTTATCGCTGCTCTCACTTTGTGCTGTGCTGCACCTTCCCGAAACGGTAATAAGCGCTTCAACTTTCCGCACAGTTAGATGAAGTAGTAGTAGTAGTAGAAGGTTTTCTGCTTACCGTTATCTAGTTGTAAATTACTATTTCTTCACAAAAATTATTATTACTATGCAGTAGGGGAATTGTTGGATGTGCATTCATTCTTTCTAATCAAGAGATATCAGAAATCTTTTATTGTAAGCACTTTTTTTTTCTTTTTCATGGTGGACTTCAAATGAAATAGAGAAATACAAATCTTAACTTTTTTTTTATTTTTTAATTTTTTTATTATTAATTTATTTTGAAATTTATAAAGAAGATGTTCTCGACTTTTGAAGCTAAAGATTTGGATAAGCTAATTGATTGTAAGAAACTTCCATATATTGTCTCACATAGTCAAAATCATTTTTCTCAGCAAATAATCAAGGGAGAAAGTTTTGTTGGTTCAACTTCTAGATCTAGATTTGGGTGTTTGTCATGTCGTAAGAAAAAAAAAAGATGCGATGAAAAAAAACCTATTTGTTCGAGATGTTCACGTACAAATAATGAATGTCATTGGAAACCACCTGGAACTGAAAGGAAAAATAACGTTACAAGAAGAAGTTTAACAAATAAGATAGCTGCTATAGAAAGTTTGGTGAATGGACATACAAATACTTTTACAGTTGATATTGGTGGTGGTGCTGGTGGTGGTGCTGGACTTGGCGGCCAAGCGGCCGCTGCCGTCACATCAACCACCACGACCACTACTGGAGAATCCACTGGGGCTTCCATTGGAGGAACTATTGGTGCGGAAGGACTTGATACAAGCAAAATTACCAATATTGACGTAGGTAATAAAGATTATGTTATCGAAAGCGTTGATTTAATTGATGAATCTGGTTCTTCATCAAGTTCTGTTAGTTGTATTTCAGATTTTGAAAATAGTAAGCATGAGATAATAAGACATAGCCAAATATTAAGTAATTCTGAGTTTCCAACTCCAACCACTTCATTTTATTTAAAAGCATCAGCAAATACTTTACATGAAGATAATGGGAATTTTAGTTTGGATTCAAAATCGATGAACTCACATTACTCTGAATTCAGGTATATATCAAGTCCAAAATTACAAAAATTACAACCAAGAATTGATGACGGGAAAAAGATTGAGGAATTGGGAAATGACAATGGCAATGACAATGATCATGATAATGATAATGACAGTAGATCTGAATCTTTGGTTTCGACATGGCAAAGAGAACTTGAGTTTTTAGATGACGAGTTCCATGACAATGGCCATCGTATTAATAGTATATTCCACCAAGAATCGATGAAACTATACATGAATCCTTCTTATAGTTTATTTCAAAATTTAAATCAAGAAGCATTATTATATTTAGATCATTACAAGACATGTGTTGCCACCACTGTATCGGTTGCACCTGATGAATCCAATTATTTTCTTAAATATTATCTTCCATTGGCTGAAATTGACAAGTCTGTATTGTATGGTATTATTGGATGGGGTGGAATGTTTTTATCGGGATCAAAGGATAATTCAGGATTTAAATATTATATGCAAAAATCAATAGAATCCACAGAATTAAAAATCTCACATGGATTGGATAAATTGAATAAGATGGATATCTTGTCAATGCTTACTTCTTTAACGATTCATTGTGCTGCTGAGATTTGTATAGGTGATGTGAAAGAATGGTTTATTCATTTTAAAAAAATATATGATATTATCTTGCAAAAATATGGAGATTTAACAAAATTACTTTTAGAATTTGATAATTGTAATGAAGTTAGATGGTTAGTATCAAATTTTTTATATCATGATGTCTTAACCAATGTTGGAGTTAAAAAGGGTACATTTTTTTCACATAGTGAGTATCAATTAGCATTAAAAAATAATGATTCTCTGGGTATAATGGATACTGATTATGGTTCAGACCCATTACAAGGATGTGTTAAACCATTATATATGATTATTGGTGAGATTGTAAATGCATCTGTGGATTTAAAAGAAGAAGATTTACAATTGACAAAATTGGAGAAACAAGTTGTTTCGAACTTAACGATACCAGAAAATCAGGATTATAGGTTTTTAAATTTTAATCATAGATTATTAAGACAGCAAAGATTAAATCATAGTCAGAAAATCCAAGCTGTATTTACAAGTTTAGAATCCAAGATCCTCAATTCCAAGCCCAATGCTGTGGCATTACTATACCTCAAGACAGATCAAGAACTAGAGTTAAATTTAACTTTATTCGAATTATACCAATTAACTGCAAGACTTTATTTACACATGCTCATCTTGAAAACTCCAGCAAACAACCCTCAAGTACAACAAATCGTCTTCAATTTAAACACAAGCTTAGACATCCTCATCGGATCAAAACTACAAACAACCCTCTGCCTCCCTTTTTTAATCGGCGGCCTCAACTGTGTCTCCGAGATCGATAGGTTGGTAATGAGTAAAAGATTGCAAAAACTTACCACAACTTTCCCAGTGAAAAATTTGGTCAGAGTATGGGAAGTCTTGAACAAATCATGGGAACTAAACAAAGACGGATCACAATGCATAAACTGGATACAAATCACCGATGAGTTGGACTGGGACTTGTGTCTGGCATAACTTTCTCCTCCTCCTCCTCCTCCTCCTCCTCCTTCTCCTTCTCCAACTTTTTCTTCTTCTTCAAACATCATCTTCTCCAATCCTCTTGACATTTTCATTTTGTCCGCACATTCATATGCATATAAACATGCATACAATTATGCGTCGTATATGCACAATTATGCAACTCGAGTATCGTTCTCGTATAGCAGAAAAATTTTCATTTTTATACGACGAAAAAAGAAAAAATTGCTTTGGAAAAATGTTGTAGCGCGTATAGAATAATAGTAATAACAAGGAAATAAATATAATTTATATAAATATATAATTATATATATATTTAATTAGAGAGTGGGAAATATTGATTTATAAATTGTTCAGTATTTGAAAAATAAAAAATGAAAAAAATTACACCAAATTACTCCCAACAATCTCTCAATCTAAAAACAAAAAAAAGAAAAAAAAATCTAAAGAAATTAAATCAATTAAACAACTGTCCACTTCAATCTCAAAAACGACAGTTTTTCATTTTTTATATTGTAATTTTAAAGAAATATTTTCATTGTTGAAAAAAAGGTATTATTAATTAAAAATGAGTGGTACTTTGAGTACAGTTTTCCAGAATTCAACGCTTCATCATTCGGCGGTTGGGTCAGGTTTTATTGAAACTTTTAATAATCTTAAGGCGGTTAAGGATTTGAATGTTTTAGAGAAATTATGGGCTTCATATTATATATGGATAGGTAATGATATTTTCGCTACGGGATTATTATTTTTCACATTACATGAATTTATGTATTTTGGTAGATGTTTACCTTGGTATATAATTGATAGGGTACCATTTTTTAGAAGGTGGAAGATTCAAGATACCAAATTACCTTCTGATAAAGAACAATGGGAATGTTTAAAATCTGTATTAACATCTCATTTTTTAGTTGAACTGTTTCCAATTTGGTTTTTCCATCCTTTATGTGAACATATTGGTATTAGTTATTCTGTTCCTTTCCCTAATTGGTTTGATATTTTTTTACAAATTTCTGTTTTTTTCTTTTTTGAAGATGCATGGCATTATTGGTTTCATAGAGGTTTACATCATGGTGTTTTTTATAAATATATTCATAAACAACATCATAGATATGCGGCTCCGTTTGGATTGGCTGCAGAGTACGCACATCCAATAGAAGTGATGCTCTTGGGTTTTGGAACAGTGGGGATCCCAATCATTTGGTGCTTACTTACTAAAAATTTACACCTTTTCACCATTTGTATATGGATCACTTTAAGATTATTCCAAGCTGTTGATGCTCATTCGGGTTACGAGTTCCCAATCTCGTTGCACCATTTCCTACCATTCTGGGCAGGCGCAGAGCACCACGATGAACATCATCACCATTTCATAGGTAACTATGCTTCAAGTTTTAGATTTTGGGATTTCGTCTTGGATACAGAAGCAGGATTAACTGCAAAACAATCCAGAGAAAAAAAAATGAAATCAAGTGCTGAAAAAAAGGCAAAAAAGCAAATCTAAACATTTTCTACATATTCATTTCATTTTAAATTTCATTTCATTTCTTTTCTTTATTAATTAAAATAAATTTTTATCATTTTCATTATCATCATCATCGTCATCATCTTTATATGTAATTGTAATTGTAATTGGGCCATATTTGCACTATTAGGACTTTGAGGTAATAATATTTTTTCTAAAAAATAAAATACCTATTTAAAAAATCAACAAAAATTGTATATGAAGTAAATAAATATTTATTATCTTTATTATTTATTTTCTGAAGTTGAATTGAATCACTTAATCAAAGATGTCTGTTGAATACGTAAAGAATGCTCATAAGATCTTGTGTATTGGTCGGAACTATGTTGCTCATATTAAGGAATTGAATAATCAAAAACCTGCACAACCTTTTTTTTTCTTGAAACCTTCATCATCAATTTTATTACCAAAGCAAGGTCCTGTCTTGGTTCCTAAAGGTGTTGTTGTTCATCATGAAGTAGAATTGGCTTTCATATTAGGTAAGACTTTACAAAATTTGGATCCTAAAAAATTCACTCATACCGATGCTTTAGATGCTATAGATGGTTATGCATTGGCAATTGATTTTACTGCTAGAAATGTTCAAGATGAAGCGAAAAAAAAAGGTTTACCTTGGTCAATTGGTAAAGGTTTTGATACTTTTTTACCATTATCAAATTTTATTCATAAGGACAAGATTCCTGATCCTTATAACGTTAATTTGAAATTTAGTGTTAATGGTGATGTAAAACAAAATGATATGACAAATTTGATGATTTTCCCAATCCATAAAATCTTAAGTACAATGTCATCGATTATGACTTTAGAAAAAGGTGATATTATCCTTACTGGTACCCCTAAAGGAGTCAGTGCAATTAAACCAGGAGATCATGTAAAAGCAGAGATCTCAGTTGATGGTAACGTCTTGGAAACTATAGAAGCCGATGTGGAACAGAAACCTGGTCCTTATGAATATAAGGAAACATGAGTTTTTTATTTATACAAATTTCTATATATTTATATATATGTATATTTTTATTTTTATTTTTTATTTTTTTTCAATGTGTTTAAAGTCTATATTACCACCATTTTTTAGTCTTGATATCTTCTTAATAGAACGTTGGATTGGTCAAATAATGATTTGGATTGCTGGTCAAATTTGTACTCTTTCTTATAAACAACTTCTCTAATTCCGCACTGGATAATTTTAATAGTACATTGCAAACAGGGACATGTATCACAGTATAAGGTAGATCCGTTCAGCTTATTACTATACAACAAGGCATTCTCCTCGGCATGAAGACATAAACAGTTGGAATCAGGTAATTCTCTATTGCAACGCTCACATCCTCCTTCATTACAATTTTTTAAATTTCTAGGTGTACCGTTATAACCAGTAGCAATAACTCTATTATCCTTCACAATAACACATCCAACACGTCTCTTCATACAATTAGATCTCCTGGATGCTAAATCTGCTAATGACATGAAATAATTATCCCAATTAGGTCTTAATCGAGTCGATTTTAATAAATTTAACTCTGAAAGTTTTTGATAAAATTGTTCAACTTGAATAGTACTATTGATTATCTTAAAATCAGAATTTTTAAAAATAATTTCCAATTCCAACAAGAAATGATCCGAGCTTTCTATAAATTTGACAAGTGGGAATTCATCCTTGGTTAACTCATGTTTCAAAATATACCTTTCATATCTTCGTGCTACTGGAGCATCTACTGTAACATGTAAGAAAAAGGGCCTGATAGATACTTCACTCAAGAATTCATGATCATCCAAATGAGTAATAACAAAATTTTCTTTCCAATTCTTGGTCACATGTATGATCAACAGATTATAATCATCAAATATCAAATCTTTCTTCAACAGTTGATTCAAATTATTACTTTCGTCATTTTCTCTCTTATAGTCAATATACTTGAACCCACAATATGTCAAGTACCTAGCAACTTCCGTCTTCCCACTGCTCAACGTCCCAGAAATCCCAATAAACATTCCTTCTTTCCAGTTATTCCCCACGGTTAAAACTCGTATTTAATATTTGTATTACTTTGTGTATATATCAAACGTGTATTTTTTTATTTAATTATTTAATTATTTATTTACCTTTTTTATATCTTGTATTTTAATATATTTAAAAAGCCATCATCTAATCCAAGTGATAATAATGACAAAAGATATAGCGATCACAAGGTCAGTGGTAACCAATCAGCTGAATCCCATTGACTGGTCTTTGGATTCAAAAATAACAGTGGTAATTGCCAATCAGCCATTTTTCTATATAATAGACAATTCATTTAAACCCAACAAGGTTCTTATCAACAATTTAGAGAATAGTTTGATAAATATAGTCGGTTATAACGAATCATTACAGATAACGCAGACCTCGGTTGAGAATAATGTACAATTGCTGAGTTGGAATTTCAAGTGTCAACTTGGTCTTTTGCTAAACAATTTAAATTTATTTATACTGAATAATAGATTTATCGTTAATAATGATGATTTTATAAATGTTAACAATTTTTTAAAAAATTACTACAAGATTGATTGTTCCTTGATAATTAAGAATTGTGATTTGTTGAAATTGAGAATTCATTCTTTCAGTTGGTCAAAAGATTTGCTTAGTTCGAAATTGGAAGTACCTTTATATTTAAGTATTGCAACTGAAGATGGAAGTATAGTTATATTACAATCAAATAGTACTGGTCAGTTAACCGTCAATTCTATTTTCAAAACTCCAAATGGATGGGCCAATGCTTTGAGCTGGTCACCTTGGTCTTATAATGATAAAACAAAAGACTACGTTTCATATTTATTAATAATTTTGAAAGATAATTCAACTTATTTGAAAAAAATTATTTTAAAAGAAACAATTATAGTTGATGGTGATTTGATTCAATTAAAACTGGAATCAAATTTTTCTATTTCAAATTTCAAATGGTCATGTATTGGAAATAAATCAATTTTGTCAGTGGTTTCTACGAATCTATTGCAAGTTTTCACAATAGATAACAATAGTAACAATGTAACTGAAAATGAAATCAAATTGGGTAGTTTTTATTCAATATCAAATATTTTACATATTAAAAGCGACAAAAACCTCATTATTGTTATGACGAATAGTTTTAACTTATTATTTGTTTTTAGATACGCTATTAACAAACCGTCATTGATACTCAAGTATATGGTAAACTATAATAATTTAAAAGAATTGGAAAAAATTCAAGATGAGGAAATAATTTTGAGATATTTTATCAAGAAATTGATAAGAGTATTGAAAATTAATTCCAACAGCAACTTGATTTCAATTAGAGGCTTATCGATAGATGGCTTGAACAATTTACTTCTGTTTTCCTATGTGTTAAACGATAAATTAGTTCCATCTGATTTAAAAGCTCCTCTCAACTTGAGTTTTAAAACTTGTGTCTTACCAATTTTCAATCACATTGATTTTACTGATGAAGTTAAGTTATCTAAATTTTTTTATAATATAATTGAGGAATACAATTTCTTTAAAGTTAACCCAATGTTGTTATTAAAGGAAATTGAGGTTTTCTGTGATAGTAAAAAAATAGATGACCAACTACTTGTACAGAAATTATCAGACAGGTTTAATGATGATTTAAAGTTGACGTTCAGTGATGTCAGATTAGATAAAAATTCATTATCCAATTCATTACATATAAATTTAATTCAATTGAACGATAAGGCTATTCAAAAATTACAAATTGCATCCAGTTTATTTAAAGATAATGACTCATTGATAAAGAATGATTTTTTCAAAAATCCTGATTTTAAAATCTTAAGATTGATTATCACAGTAGTGATACTGTTTGTAAACAATTCAACAAATAAAAAAAAATTGATTACAACACCTTTGGATGAGGCTCTTTATGAGTCGTACAACTATTTTCTCAACCCTAATGAGAATAACATTTCAAAAGAGATGATGATAAAGCAAGAAAATAATGGTGGGTCAGAAGGTAAAGTAATATCGATCACGAATAAAGATTTGAAAATAACAGAGGTTTTCAATCTTGAATCATTAAATTTACATTCAATTCAATCATTGAATAACAACATCTTGTGGAAAAGATGTTGTCTCACATTGTTGCCAATAATGGATACTGGCTCTATAACGTGTGGTAATTGTTCCAAAACCTGTATTAATATTAAAAATTTGTGCAATTATAGTATTGATGAAAATTCGTCTTTAACTAGAGAAATTTTGAACTTCTTCCATAGTTGGTGTGCATTCTGTGGTAATAGATTAAATCAAAATTGAACCTGAATATATAGAAGCCTAATATAATAGAACTTTTTCAACTTAAGTGACAATTTATTGAAACAAACGCAAAACCAAATAAACAATTAACGAAAACTATATATTAAAATAGAAAAAAAAAGGAAACTTTTTATTATCAAAAAAAAAAAAAGAAAGAAAAGAAAGAAGAAAAAGTTTCAATTATTCGTCTCTAGTTCTTGGTTTCTTCTTGGCTGCTTCTTCTTCTTTTTCTTTTTCAATTTCCTTAACTACATCAGCAATTTCTTCATTTGATAACTTGAGGATTTTACCAGGTTTCATAACACTAATTTCAATATTCTTAGCACCTGTTTGAACAACTTCTAACAAAGCCTTAATTGTCAATTTAACAGTTTCCTCTTCACTCAATCCATTAATATTTTCATCATCTTTTGGGTAATTTTTCTCCAAAAATTCTCTGACAGTTTTCGATGACCTACCGATAGAGTTAGCCTTCCATGAATTATATACACCTGAAGGATCTGTTGAATACAATTTTGGAACAGTATCGTTATTATCAAACCCAGCAATCAAAGTGGCAATCCCAAAAGGTCTAACACCACCACTTTGTGTATATCTCTGCTGAACTCCAGCAACGTATTTTGTCAAGTAATCTATTGTAACTGGGTCTTCTAACGTCAATTTATACGATTGAGCTTCTACCCTTGCCTTGTCTATTAAAATTCTTGCATCTGCGTTTAAACCAGCAAACGCCAACAATACATGATTATCAATCTTGTTGATTTTTGATGGAGTAATTCGAGGATCTTGCAATTTCAACGCTGTTCTTCTCTCACACCCCAAGACTACCACATCTCTACCTTTGATACCAACAGCACATGTACCTCTCTTAACAGCTTCAGAAGCATATTCCACCTCTACAACAATTTCAAATACAAGTTAGTAATAATGAAAAAAAAAATATAATTATTCTCTTTAAAACACAAGAGCACCTCTAGCCTAACACTTACGAAACACATGCCCATCAGGACTAAATAATAAGAAATATCACAAGGGAAAAGTTAGAATTTGATTGATTTCATATTAAAGTGGCGATTTGTAAAGCTTTCCAAGATATAGCCAATTAAACAAACCATTACGCCAAAAAAAAAAAGAAAAGAATAAATTGCAATTGATAAAAGAAACATACCTGAAAATGGATAAAGCACTATCGTAACCACTCATTCGAAAAATATATAACTAGATGAATATATTAAAGATCAATTCTTCTAATATTGTATATTTAATTTAAAAGTGTTTCTATTAGGTATCAAGAAAAATCAACAACTTTTTTTTTTTAAAACACTATTAAAAAAAATTGAAAAATTGAAAAATTGGTGGTGAGAATTAATATTTCATGACGAAATTGTGTTGAATTTTTGGAGTGGATATATAGAGGGAGGATAATTGTGAGATGGCGGAGAATATTAGGAGTATTAAGGAGGATGTGTCGGTGGTGAAAAGCAGAGTTCCAAAGCAGGTTCCTCATAAGGATCATTATCAAAGGGTGTCATATTTATACCAGGTATCGCAGACGGTAGCGATGGGTTCATCTAAGTCATCTGAGATTTTGTCAAGAATGTACAATAGGAATTTGAATAATATTTCAAAGAAGGCTGTATTGAAGCTTTCACCTTTATTGAAGAGACAGATGTGCAAGAAATGTAATAGAGTGTTGGTTCATGGTTTAAACAGTACGAGTTGTAGGATTGAAAATACAAGTAAAGACAAGAATCCTATAAATGATTGTTTAGTAACAATTTGTAAATGTGGGAATATAAAGAGATATCCTATAGGGAAAGACCGAAATTACAAATTATTTTGTGAGCGTGAGGAAGTGGTGAGTGATTTCAAATAGCATATATATATATATATTTTTGTAATAATAATAATTTAAAAAGTTACTCAAGGTTTTGGACCAATCATCTTTTCTGGTCTGACCCATTCATCAAATTCTTTTTCATCCAAGTAACCTAACTCGATACAACTTTGTTTTAAAGTTAAACCTTTCTTGTGAGCATTTTTGGCGACTTTAGAAGCTGCATCATATCCAATTTTTGGATTCAATGCAGTAACCAACATTAACGATTCATGTAATAAAGCATTGATTTTCTTCTCATTAGCTTGAATTCCTTGAACACAATGGAGGTTAAAAGATTTACAAGAATCTGCTAATAATCTTATAGACAATAACAAATTTTTTGCCATTAACGGTTTAAAAACGTTTAACTCAAATTGACCTGATGCACCTGCCATAGTTATAGTAGTATGATTACCAAATACTTGAGCACAGACCATGGTTAACAGTTCACATTGAGTTGGATTCACTTTACCTGGCATGATTGAAGATCCCGGTTCATTTTCAGGTAAGGATAATTCCCCATATCCACATCTTGGACCTGAACCCAAATATCTAATATCATTTGCAATTTTAAACAAAGATGCAGCCAAAGTATTTAAAGCACCTGAAGCTTCGACAATGGCATCATGAGCTGCTAATGCTTCAAATTTGTTTGGAGCAGTTTGGAAACTTAAACCAGTAATGTTTGAAACTTCTTTTGCTACTGCAACATCAAAACCTTTTTTAGTATTTAAACCAGTACCAACTGCAGTACCACCTTGAGCTAAAAGACTTAATCTTGGTAAAGTTTGTTTAACTCTTTCTAATCCATAAGTTAATTGTTGAACATATCCTGAAAACTCTTGACCTAAAGTCAATGGAGTAGCATCTTGAAGATGAGTCCTACCAATTTTAATAATTTTGGAAAAATCCTTAGATTTAATATCTAATGCATCTCTTAAATCAGTTAAAGCAGGAATTAATTTAAAAGTAATTTCCATAACTGCTGCAATGTGCATCACTGTTGGGAAAGTATCATTGGAAGATTGTGACATGTTAACATGATCATTAGGGTGAACCGGGTGTTTTTTACCCATTTCAAAACCTAATTTTTCAATTGCTCTGTTTGAAATAACTTCATTTGCGTTCATATTTGACTGAGTTCCAGAACCAGTTTGAAAAACTACCAATGGGAAATGATCAAATAATTTCCCATCAATTACCTCTTGAGAAGCTTCTTGAATGGCACCAGCTATTTTGGGATCTAACCCATATGTAGCATTGACGATGGCAGCAGCTTTTTTCAACACTCCAAATGCTACAATAAGTGATCTTGGTAATTTTTCAGATTCTCTACCAATATCAAAATTTTGTAAAGAACGTTGCGTTTGAGCCCCCCAGTATTTATCAGCAGGAACTCCAATTTCACCAAACGCATCAGTTTCAATTCTTTCTCCAGACTAAAAAATCATTTTTGTTAATAATTTTCTACTCACTCTCAAGTTTAAAATTCGACTCCAATTAAACTAAACTATAAACTCCAAGACTTACCATATTCAAACAAGTTTCCATAAAAACTTTTCAGTTTAGTTTTTCAATTGCAAGAAAAGAAATGAAAAATCTAAAAAAGAAAAAGAAAAAAAAAAAAAAAAAAAAAGAAAAAGTTAACAAATCAATATATCAAATATTACATCAATCTTCCCCCAATCACCTTTTCCGCTTCTCACTTCCCATTTCCAACTTTTCACTTCTACAAAAGTTCACCACCATCCATTCACCATCTCTTTTTTTCCAGCCTCAGTATGCACGGTTCAGCAAAGAACGGCGAACGGGTACTAAACATTTATGGGTTTTCCTATTTTGGAAACTGTGCAATGGGAACACTACTTTTGATCATTGCAGACCTAAAAATTTTTCAGTTGACTTGTTAGGGTTAATATATGAATTGGAGTTGAGCTTAAGGAAGTCTGAAAGGAACTCTGAAGGAAAGTTTGGGAAGAGAGTTATTGAGATGTCACTGTTTCTTGAGTATAAGGAGGTTATAGGAGAAGGTGATTTTGTGCTAGCCTTTATTGGTAGAGATAATATCAAGCCGATTATAGTTAAGAAAGACGATATATTGAATACAAGGTATGGAGCTTTTGCACATAATAGTATGATTGGTGAAAAATATGGGTCTCAAATTACAAGTTTGAAAGGGTATGGTTTCATACACTTGTTGCACCCAACACCAGAACTTTGGACTCTTTCACTACCACATAGGACTCAAATTGTGTATACCCCGGATTCTTCATATATTATTCAAAGGTTAAACATCACAGCGGGATCTAGGGTCATTGAAGCTGGTACTGGTTCTGGTTCATTTACACATTCATTTCTGAGAACTTTGAGTAAAACTGGTCAGTTATTCACTTATGAGTTCCATGAGAGTAGATATCAGCAAGCAAAAGCAGAATTTGAATTACATTCATTAACAAACGTTATTGCAACTTGTAGAGATGTATGTAAAAAAGGATTTGTTATTGATGGTTATGAGTCAGGGTGTGATGCTGATTCAATTTTTTTGGATTTGCCATCACCTTGGGAAGCTATTGCACATTTACCACAAGTAATATCCAAATCTAAAAGAGTTGGAATATGTTGTTTTTCACCATGTATTGAACAGGTTATTAAAACTGCTGAGGCTTTGAAAAATCATGGCTGGTCGAATATCGAAATGGTTGAAATTGCTGGAAGAAAATGGGAAGCCAGAAAGGAAATGATTAGAGACGTTAGTGACGTGATAGGAAGATTAAAAGACATCAAGCGTAGAAAAGAAGAAGGAATTGAAATCAGAGATAAACTCCAGAATCAAAATCAGAATCAAAAAGTTGGTGAAAAGAGAGGAAACGAAGACAGCAATGAGAAAGAACAATTTGTTAAAAAGACAAGAATAGAAAGAGAAGAAAAAGGGTTCAATCCATTTGGTAAAGGTTTGAGAATTAAAGAAGGTGATGAGCTGTATAATTGGAAAGACATCTCAGAACCTGAAACTGAAGTCAAAAGTCATACTTCGTATTTGACATTTGCCTTCAAAAATGCTCCAACGAAGCCAATAGTCAATCACCAATCCTAATCCCTGATACAATCAGAAATATAGATAGAGAGTAGTATAAACCTATAGTAATGGATGATAAAGTGTAGTAGTGTGTAAGGTATCAACCGTAGTTTACTATGGACTTATGGACGAGTATTAAATAAAAAAGGTTTCTGAGCGGTATTATTGATTTAATTGGTGTAGAAACTTTCATATTCAGGTAAAAAAGATCAGTTCATATATTAAAACAAAAAATAGAAAGAGAAGAAGATGATGTCGTTTGTTTGGAAGCGAGCTATAATACCGACAAATTTGATTTTTAAAAAAGAAGCATTTGCAGTCAATCCAATTTTTAAGAGAAAGGCAACTACCTCATTACTATTAAATCACCATAATTATGCATTTTTATTTACTTCATCGCAACCAATAAAGACTTCTTCTTCATTCGGGGTTCAATCTGTAGTAAAAACCACCAAAGTTATAAAATTGCCGGTTATTGGGAATCGTTATTTATCATCTTCGAGATTGGTACAAAGTTTTTATAATTCACCTCGTCGGAATCCGGGACTGCCATCACTGTTTTCACGCATATCTGATGTTATTCCTGATCCTGTGAAAATACTTCTACTTGTATTGGGAGTTTCATCTTTTTTCTTTTTCATTGCGCTTCCTGTATTATTCATTGCATTACCTCCCATCTTAATTGGGGGTTTTTTAACCAGTAAAATGTTTCAGCGGAAGTATAATACACTGATGGATCAAAGATGGTCACTGCTAGAAAACACTTCATTAAGTTTTCAACCTTCATCCAGAAACCTGATGGCAGATGAAGAAACAGAGTTAGCAAGAAAAGTTTTCAAAAGGTTGAAATTAGCATTGGATGATGATGAAGGTGGAATTTACACTGGGTTCGGTTTCCGAGATATCCAGGACATAAACCATTTAAAATTGGGAGAAATAGAATCTATACGTCAAGATATGAGAGATGTGAAAATTCAGTTCAATTCCATTAATGAAGTGATAACCGTGATGTCAATGGGACTCTATGATAGAAGAAACGATATGAGATTGGGTACAGTTACTGTCTCTTTAAAAAATTCGGCAGTTAGCACTTTGATTGATCAACTCTCAAACAAGAAAGACATGATCATTGAAGTAAAACCACTCAATCCTTTTTCAAAATCTTATATAATAAATACTGATAGGTCATATGGTGATGGAGATAATATCATCATCGACGTGAAAAACTTTAAATCCTGGGAGAAAAAATAATAGCTTCTTTTTATTTCTTTCTCTTCTTTTTTTTATGTATATAAACTAACTTATAAATAACTATCTTTTGTAGAACTGTGTATCTTGATAATGATTATTAAAAGTACTGATTATTAATATTAATACCACTCTTCTTACAATAGAAATCATTGTGAGCAAAAGCCGCATTTTTATTCGTGCTTCTCAGGTGCGGCTTTTGCATATGTTAAGATAATACTGGGTGCCACATTAAATTTGACTAGAGTTTACTTAACAATAGGATTGATTGCCTGTTAAAGTTGGTTTGGACAAAATTATGTTTAAAATGAAGATTGTTTCTCTGTTGTTGATCTCAATTTTTATTCAAACTTTTATTTGAACCTTGTAATTTGGTGAAGGAAAAGTATTTGTTAAATTGAAAGAACAATACCGATTAACATTAAGCGAAAAATTTCTGAGAAGAAATGACTGTGTCCTCTAATCTGGAAGAAGTTGGCCTAAGAAAACCTGTAAAGTCAATTGCAATTATTGGTGGTGGTGCTTCTGGTGCTGTTACACTTGATATTTTAATCAAAGAAAATTCTTTTGAGAAAATTGACCTTTTTGAAAGAAGAAGTTCACCAGGTGGTATTTGGTTATTGGATGAAGAGGCAGATGATCTCAAAATTCCTCCAGGTGCAACAGCTGCAGAACTTGATCCTGCAATCAACATTCCTGTTGAAGTTTTAAAAATAAAACAAGGTTTAGGTGAAAGTATAAAATTACCAAGATCTTTTGTTAGGCGTCAACAACGCTTTACTCAGACTCCAGCTTATGCCGGTATAAGAACCAACATTCCTGAGAAATTTATGACTTACTCGGACAAGCCAAATTGGAAGTATCTAGACAAGCCAGATGTTGATACATTAACCACTAGAGATGCAGTTGTCAACTATATTGAGGATTATATTGGTCCTAACAAGGACCATGTCACATATAATACCACAGTTGAAAAAATTAATAAAATTGGTGATAGCTATGAACTATATTTAAGACAAGAAACCAATACTGTTAACGAGGATGGTGAAAAGTTTGACGTTTGGTGGAAAGAGAACTATGATGCCATTGTCATTGCCACTGGCCATTATCATATTCCTAAAATCCCAGACATCCCTGGTTTGAAAGAAGTATTCAACAATTACCCAGAGAAAATCGAACATGCCAAAAGTTATAGAAATAATGAAAAATATAAATCAAAAACAGTTATTGTTGTTGGCTCAAGAGCGTCTGGCGCAGATATTTCAAATCAGATTGCCTTGGTTGCAAAAAATGTTTATAACTCTAGACGTACAGAATATCGGTTTTCTCCAAGACAACTATCAGTTGCTGAAAATGCAGTTACGGCTCCTGTTATTTCACGATATGAACTAACAAATGATGGGTTCAAGGTACATTTTGAAAATGGATTGGTTATTGTAAATCCCGATTATGTGATCTATGGTACTGGTTATAGCTTTTCCTATCCATTCGTAAGAGATTTGTATCCAAATTTTACAAATGGTCATGTTGTCAATTCTTTTCAACATACTTTTTTCAAAGATGATCCATTGATATCAACTGTTGGAATTCCAACAGACGGGCTTAGTTTTAGAATTTTTGAATATCAAGCCGTTCTAGTGTCAAGGTTTTATGCAGGTAAGATTAAATTACCCTCGAAGGAAGAGCAACAAAAATGGCTTGATCAACTCTACAAAAAATATGGGGAAACAAGAGCATTTTATACTATAGGTATAGAAAAAGCCATTTCATATAGAGAAGATTTAACAGAACTAGGTGGTGGAGTTGCTCCACTCAATGGGAATGGCAGACCATTTCCAATTTTGACGTTGGCGGAATTGGAAGAGCATATACATGCAAAGGAAAATCTTTTGAAGGCCACCACCGTAGCATGAAGCCTTGAAAGAACTTCTTTTTTTTTTTTTTTTTTCTTTTCTTTAATTATATTTAATCTATCTCTATTTATTTTTGTGTAACTTTCAGCAATACTTAAGAACTTGAGCCGCACCTTTTGAGAATATAAATACCAATGTAAAAGAATAGCAAATTAACATTTTCTTAATGGTCAACTTTCTAAATTTATGATACTTTCAGTAAATATGAGTCTTATTAAGCTATTCGAGAAGAAAAACAGATTGTTATTCTATACTTTTTTCACATTTTTATTTCAATTGAACATTTGGGGGTACTCTTATATTAAAAAAACTTCATACGCATATGAGTTTTCACAGCCAATTCAAAATAGATTTGACAATTATCCAGTGATTAACTTGAATTCTGCTTTTCTTAACACTTTTTCAGTTTTCAATTACCCAGATCAAAATAACACAATAAGTGTTGCAACATTTAATGAGAATTGCTCCACTTATAGAAAGACATTTTCAATTAATCTTAAAAATGTTAATATTAACTATGAATGTTTTTCAGAAAGTCCAGATGGTATGGACCTTGTACTGAACGAAGTAATAGAACCAATTTATAAAATCTCTTATGATAAGCAATTGAACTTGCCACAAATACTGAAAATTTCAAACTATATCTTTGATTTTGATGTTGAACATTTAGCAGAAGATTTTTTAACTTTTATAGATGTTGAACATTTAAGAACAAGATTGGGAACAAATATACATAAGGCAAAGACATTGATGGGAAAACATTTTGCAAACTCTTTGAAGTTTGCAGCTGATCAGTATGAAAATGATAGACTTCTTTGTTTATTTTTTCTGTGCTATTGTTTGGAAGCTCTGTTTTTCTTAGAAGGACGTACAAGTTTTATAGATGAATTCAACCCTTCCTTAAGTTTTTTTTATATCCTTTTCAGATGTGTTTTAATTAATATTGGAGCATATATGTTATTAAGATTTCATGTAATGAAAGTTTTAAAGACAGGAGTCTTGAATACTCATGAACAAAATTTATTTGTCTCAGATTGGCCTTTTTTCCAATTTCATAATATTTTAGACATCTTGGATAAACATTTTGAAGACTCAATTTTAAATTTAAATTTGGGCATATTTAAACTTCCTGGTTGGCTTGTCTCAACAAATTTTTGGTTATTAGTTGGCAGTCTTTTCTTTCCTTTCTTTTCATATTATGATTTACTTTTTTGTGATTTTATTAGCACTCTTTCAGAGAAGAAACCAAAGGAAATTGAGTTTCATAATGAGGAAATAAAAAATAACAAAGAAGACGATATATTCATGGAGGTTTAGATTATTTAAATTTTATTCTTTTTGGCTTTTTGTGGAAGAAGGTTTTTACTGGTTATCTTGATACTTCTAATATTGTTCATGGTCA
The DNA here is from genome assembly GCA_001661245.1 of Pachysolen tannophilus NRRL Y-2460. NCBI lineage: Eukaryota > Fungi > Ascomycota > Pichiomycetes > Alaninales > Pachysolenaceae > Pachysolen > Pachysolen tannophilus. The sequence goes on from KV454013.1 coordinate 1,481,666, forward strand.
TCGTATAGTTTTGTTTATGTATGTATGTACACACAGTGTATGCGGCTTATTGTTTAATTTTTTTTAGTATAAACTCTCATCTTATCGTAAATATTAGTAATTGCACAGATGATTAAACTAAATAATCTACTTTAGATCTCACACGGATTTGATAGATTAAATAAGAAAATAAAATTGAAAGGAAAGAAAAACAACAAAATAGAAAATAAGAAAAAAAAAAAAAAAAAAGGAAATATATATATATATGAATATATATATATATATATTATTTTATACACTAATCTAACACTATATCTAAAGAAAAAAAAGTTAAAATCGATGAAAAAAAGGGCAAAAAGAAAAAAGATTATCGAAAGGAAAGAACATTCAAAAAAAAATTAACAACAGCTCATCTCTTTGTTTGCTGTAACGGCTGACCAGCACCTGCTTGCTGTAATAAGCAATTAGTACCAACAGCCACAGCAGCAGCAGTGGCCACAGTAGGATTATTACTATTCAATAATTGCAGTTGTTGCTGTATCCCAGCCAGTTTCATACTGAGACCACTGCTGGAACTACTATCTGTACTTCCTCGACTTTGGTGACTTGGTGGCAGAGAAATCTGCGGTGGTATTGGTGGTATAGTTGTAGTGTGGGGAACGATACTATTCAGTGGAGGGGGTGGCAGTTGTTGTCGAGTTATTTGGGAAGCAAAATTTGTTGCATTCAAGATTGTGTTTAAATTATCATACCCACCACAACTGTCCAATAAACTCGGGCAATCTTTATGCGAGTATAATATTGTTCTCAAAGTTAAAACTTGTTCACGTAAAGTGTTGTTTTGATTATTCAAAGTATCATATTGTGATGAATAAAATTGAAGTTCCTCTTGCATCTTATTCATCAATTGTTTTTTACGTTGTCGGCATTTTGAAGCTGCAACTCTATTTCTTTCCAAGAAATTCTTCCTTTTCTCTTCTGCAGTCATTGCTGATTCTTTCTTCTTTTTAGATACTGATGATTTCGATACTGAGTCTTCTTTCTTCACCGATGTCTTCTTATTTAAACCGGCTTGGTTCCCAGTTTTCATCTTCTTGGTATTTCCTTTTCTACCCATTGCTCTTTGCATATCTTCAACTTCATCTTCGATGTCACTATCATCATCATCATCAACATCATCGTCATCTTCATCGTTATTATGAGTTGCATCATCTCGCATTCTTTTCGACGAGTTAATATTTGAAGACATAGAAGGAGGGAGAACTTGTTGCTGTTGTTGTTGTTGCTGCTGCTGCAGTTGCAGTTGCAGTTGTGGATCATTGAGATTCCCCAAAATCACATCACCATTATTTGGTGTAGGTAAATTATTTTCTCTATTTGAGGTCATTCCCAATAAGGAACTAATCCCCGGTGTTAAAACCGGTGGCATACCATTTAAAAAAGATGTAGGTGTATTTATACCTGGTAACTGTATTCCATTTAAAAACCCGTTTGGGTTATTTATTCCTCCTGGGGTTAAACCTATTCTCATGCCTGTTTCATTTGAAGCTAAATTTGGTCTTCCACGAGAATTATTTATAAATTGAGATATTAAAGCAGCATTAGAATCCAGATTAGAACCATTTGTATTAGTATTATTAGTGTTATTATTATGATTTGATCCATTATTGTTATTATGCATGTGATTATAATTTTGCAGGTTATTTGTACTATTTATCAAAGTTGACCACATAGTACCAGGGGTCATCCCTCCATTACTTGTATTATTATTCCCATTACTATTACTTGTACTATTACTATTGGTGCTATTATTGGTGCTAATATTATTTGCCGGATTCACAAGGTGATTTGTTCCCAAATAATGATTACCGTTAGGAGATAGTGCAGCTAATGGAGGAAGAATATGACGCCTTCCGCCAGGCGTTAAAATCGGTGGTGATCCTGACGCAAAACGGATTTGAGGAGGATGTAAAATCGATGACAGGCTTTGCTGGTTTGAGTTTGGGTTAGAATGCTGCTGCGGCTGTTGTTGCTGCAGCAGGATACGTTGTTGATGATTTGGATCATGCTGTTGCTGATTCAGCGCCAGTGCCGCTACTGCCGCCGTTGTCACATTCGCTATTTTCGATGCCGGTATTTGTGTTGTAGAACCGGGTGTGGCTGATGACTCCTTCTTGGCAAACGACTGCTCAAACGGATTCGGCTCCAACGATAACAACGTGCTGCTATTATTATTATTCAAGTTCGAAAGTGACGTCGAAGAAGTATTATTCGATATTACCGACGTGTTTGTTGAATGATTATTAGTGGTTGCCATTTTTTATAAATAATCCCAAATCCAAAAAAAAAAAAATAAAATAAAAAAAACACACAAAAAAGCAAGTGGAACTAACTCCGATCTTTCCCTTCTATTAGTCTATTTCTTTCTATAACGTATTGCTAGTAAATGTCTAGCTTTCTCTGTTTGTATCTCCCCTAGAAATCTTTAAAACCAATTATGATGATAATTGTAATCAAAAAAAAAAAAACAAAAAAACAAGAAAAAAAAAAACCAAAAGAAAAGAAGGAAAATTTCTTTTTTTTTCTTTTTCGGGAATTAAAATATATTAACCCAGCTATCAAAACTGCTCTATAAAGAGATATATTAAATATATAGTTATGATATATATATATATATATATATATATTATATTTGAGCTTATTAAATTATATTATTATTTATTTCTATTACTTTCTATCTATGCTGTTTCTTGACGTTATTTCGATGACAAAACGAGGGCGCTTCCAAAAAAAATCCTCAGAAAACAAAAAAACACCCCAAAAAAATAAACCAGGGCGGTAAACAGACTAGGGCGGTTTATAAAAATATAAGGGCGGCAAATACATAGGGGCGGCTGCAAAAAATTTATTGGGGGCGATTTTTGAGGGCGTGGTCAATTTTGGGTCATTGGTTGAACCAAATGGGTCAGTCAGTGGATGGATGGGTTGATTGATTCAGTCAACGGTGGTTGAGATGATTTTTGGGATCGGGACGTCTGTTGGCCTGTCGCTGTTGTCTGTGTGCAAATTCTCTATGGTTTTAACAACGTCAAAACCTGAGACGACTTGACCAAAAATTGTATGTTTGTCGTTTAACTGTTCTAGTTCTTCTTGATTATTTTGGGTCACAATGAAAAATTGGGATCCGTTGGAATCTGGACCATTATTAGCCATACTGACGATAAAATTTCTATGTTTGAGTCTTCTACTGAATTCATCTTTGAAAGGGTGTTTCCATATACTTTCTCCACCCATTCCAGTACCTGTAGGGTCACCAGTTTGAATCATAAAATTTTTAATAATTCTATGGAAAATTACATTATTATAATAATTTTTAAAACAAAGATTTACAAAATTTTCCACAGCTAATGGTGCATATTTGGGGAAAAGTTTTATCTTGATATCTCCATAATTTGTATGTAATATAACGTTTGAACCTTGATATTTAATTGGGATATTTGCCTCAGTGGAATTATTTAAAAATTTTGGATTTTCATTAAATATATCTCTTGTATTTGGATCACTTTTAGAATCACTAAAAATATAAAATCTAGGTCTATTCAGAGCATTTGTAAATAATAATGGTGATGGTGCTTTCTTTGTTGGAGATGATAAACTAACTTGTAAAAATCTTAAATCTTCTCGTAATCCAATGATTGAAATACATTTATTTGTAATTAAATTTATACATTTAATACCTAATATTGATGAAAATAAAATGAAATTACCTGATTTATCAAAAATGACATTTAACATGTGGAATAATTCATCATTATAAAAATTTTTTTGTTCAATTTGAATTTTTTTATTAAGATCAAATTCATTTAATTTTATTGATTCATCTAATAATTGATTAAATTCAATATTTGATTCAATAGAATCATCAATAGAAATTAATTCTTTCCCACTAGAAAATTCAAATATTCTAATTTTATTATCGGGGAAAGTTCTAATCACAAAATTATTAAAATTTTGAGAAAAATTCAATTGATAACATTTTAATTTAAATTTTTTTAAATCATATAAATTTGTCTTTGATTTTAATTTGAAAACAGAATCAGGTTTTAATAAATTACCTCCAGGTTGCCAATATTCAATCATTCCTTCATTATCGATAGAAATCAAACATTCATATTTTAAATTATATTCTAAAACTTCTATCCGAGATTTATGTATATTTGAATTTGTAATTAAGACTTTATTTTCATTTGGATCTATAATATGAATCTTGTTACCTTTTTCTTCTCCAGATATCACAATTAACCTCAACTCATTCTTATAATAACCCCAACATATATTTATAGGTTGAAACAGTAATTCCACAATATTAATCATATCAATACTTGTCATATCAAAAATTTTAACTGTAGTATCATTTTCACTAATACTTGCCATTAATTTATCTGTAAAAGATGGATTTATTGAAATTTTCAAAATTGAACCTTTATGAGCCAAATATTGTTTAATAAATTCAACATTATTTAAATCTTGATCATCGTTATCATCACCAACATCATTTTGATCATTATTTTCCTTCCTCAGCCAAAATTTTATAAATCCATCTTTTGAACAAGTAACTACTAATGAATCATTATATGGTGATGTACAGATAAAAGTTATTTGAGATTTATGCATATACGATACCCCATATTGATCATTAAAAGTTAAATTCTTAATCAATTCCTTCTCATTAATTGGGATTAAAGATGGCTTCAATTTGGGTTTTTTCAAAATTCTTTCCACAGAACTTTCTTGTGTATTATTGTCATTTACAATTGCACTTTCTGAAAAATTTGTTAAATTGGGTCCAAACATGTTACCATCATCATCATTATCCTCCGAAGAAGACACATTTTCAGAATCCCTTAACCTCTTGGAGACATTTTCCGTTTCAGACATCACCTCTTCTAACAACTATCTAATCGCTGAACATTAAATTAAAACTAATAGGTTTATAATCTACGTTTACTTTTTTTTTGCTTTATTTTTTTTTCTACTTTTTTTTTTTTATTTCTTTCTTTTGAGCCTTTGCTATATGGTATCATCTATCTCTACAATCAACAAACACTTAACCAATTATAAATATACATTATAAGACTATATTTCTACTATAACTCGTATGTTAGAAACCATACATAACCTTTAAAAACCTCCTATCGCAACTATTTTTGTCATTATGCTATTTTGCCATAATACTATGTAAAATGAAAAAATTTCTTTTCTTTTTCTTTTAAACCCCTTATAGAAGCTACTTGCATCCAACTAAATATGGTATTTACCTTGCCTCAAACTGAACCATTCTTCTTGTTCTTGCTTTATACAAGACTCTATGTCCACATTCCTTACAACGGACAGGATCGTTCTTATTCAAAGAAAACTGAACACAACAATTAGAACAAAGATACTTGACACCCAAAAAGTTCTTGGTGGCACCAATACCGGAAGCAGCATTAGCAGCATTAACTGATGGAACAAAACCTTCTCTATTCATCTTCTCTCTCGTCTCTCTCTTCTCTCTCTTCTCTCAGACTCTATCTTGATCGATTAACCAAACTTGAAATCTTTAAAAAAATGGTGATGATTTTGATTAAATTTTTAAGAATTTTTGGAAAATTTTTATATTTAATACCACTGAAAAATAATTTAGTTAAAAAAACTACCTTTTAAACACTTGAGTTTATTATATTTATTTAAGAAACTTGATCTAATTGAAGAAATAAGAAATAAGAAATAAGAAGGGAATAGGAAGAGATTGATCGGCTTGTGGGATTGGTTGTTTTTTTTTTTTTTTGGAAATGTCACTTAAGACTGTATTCTCAAAAGTTGTCAAGTCTTGTTCTGTTTTAGATATTAGCAATAAGGTGCCGGTACCGAGAAGTAATATTGGGTTGAAGATTGGTGATGATGGACGACATGAATATTTCACTGAAAATCAGTTACAACATCCCAATAATGGGAATAAGAATAATGGGAAGGAAATTAAAGATTATTTGATGTTTATTGGGAAAGGTTCGAGGTTTGGTACTAGGTATACAAGGCCTTTAGTGGATAAGGGGAAGAAATTAAAAATTGAACAAGATTTGATAGATCAAAACCATCTGTATTTTGAAAAAATAAAGACTACAAATAAATTTTATGAATCGAATAAATTATTGGTGGATCAGATCTTAAGTAAATTGATCTTGTTAACACCGCCTTATCCTGACTATAGTATATCTGATTTTAAGAAAATATTACATCCAAGAAGAATGTCGATATTAGAGATACCTCCTATACCAAAAATTTTAAATCATGATTCATTTCATAAATATATTGATGATTTAACAAGTTTTTATTATTATAAGAAAAGATCTTCTTCGAAAAATGGGTTAATTTCAAGGATATTAGTTCAACTTTTCCATCCACATAATAAGATTATTAAAAATTTTAGAACTATTAGTAGTTATAACAATGTAATTAAATTTTTTTGTGATTTTAATGATATTGATTACTCAAGAAATTTATTTAAACAAATGGAAGAAATAGATCAAATTAATCCAAATACATCCACTTTTAATATCTTGATAAATCAGTTAAATAATTCATTAAAACATAATACAAACCCTTTAATAACAACTTTAAGATATTTAAAAATGATGGAAACTAAAAAAATACCTGTTGATTTATGTACTTGGCATATTATTTATAAAATTTTTAAAGATGATACTTCAAAAAGTTTATTATTAGATAAATATAGTTATGATTTAAACTTACCAGTGACAAATTATTTGACTCATTATGTTATTGAAGATTTATCTCAAAATTTAACTGCTGAAGAGATTATAACATACATAAAAGATAATAATATTAGTTGTTATGATATAAACACAATTAATACAATAGCATTGAAATTTTTAAAAGAAAACAAATTCAAACAAGCATGGTTTTATCTTAAAGATGAATATGATTATGCTAGCCAACATGATATTAAGGGAAGGAAACCTTCACTTTCTACTTTGAATTGTTTCTTAGAATATTTTTGTCAACGAGAGATGATTGTAAAAGCTTTATCAGTATATAATGGTATGAAAACATTTTATCAAGTTACTCCAAATTTACATACTTTTAATCTTTTAATAGCAACATCTGTTAAGATGGGGTTTCACGATAATTGGAGAACGATATTGAGAATTATAAATAACGAAATGATTACCAAAAATCAATCAATAGTCAACAAGTCCTCATATTGGCTTACTAGGGCTAGAAGCCGAGCATTAGTTGACCATAAAAATGATTGCAAAAGATTGGATCTAAAGAAAAATTTAAATGAGAAAGAGCTAATGATTGCATCAAATATAAAGAAAAAATTATGTTGGACTTTAGAAGAAAATGATTTTATAGAACATCCATACTATGACACACAGGATAAAGAATATAGAAAGTTGTGTTACATAGTTGGTTCAAGGCTTCCTAAGGGGAAATTATTAGAACCTGAAGAATTTAATGTGTTAGATAAGAGCTATATTAAAAATTCAGATGAAGATAAATTGAAAATGGAACATTTTAAAAAAATATTAAAAATAAAAAATATTAATAAAACTTATCTGAAAAGAGTTTCTATTGTTAAAAACGGCCTTGTTAACAGTTTGGTTGAAGAAATGGCTGAAAGACAATTGGGACCTAGTCCTATAAAGACGTTTGGTGAGAAACACAGTACTACTAGTGCTGCTGCTAATGAAAAGGTAAATCCTAATATTGAACTTATTATTACAGGAACTTCTAACGATGTTCCAAAGACATGATAGACGAAATAGTTACGAATAGAATATAGAGATTTTTTGGTTTATAGAGTTGGAAAATTAAAATTTTATATAAATTAATATATATTCATATAAATAGAAGAATTTCTCAAGCCATGAAACTTGAGGTTATTAGTTGAAAGCAAAAAGTAAAAGAAGAAAAAAAAAAAAAGAGAAAAAGAGCAAAAAGGAAAGCTCATTTCTTCCCAAAATTAGACATCAATATATACTGAATCACAACTGCTAATAACATGATCAAGGTCAAGATAATCATTGAGGATATATCAGAACCTTTCTTGATATCAGCAGGTAGTACAAAAACGTTAATTGAATTATCAGCTGAACCTGAAGATAAATATTTACAATCTGGAGAAAATTGTATAGAAGTCACTGCAAAAGAGTGTACATTGCTGAGTGTTGTGATAACAGAGAAATCGATTGCGTTCACCAAGATGATTGAAGTATCACTTCCAGCCAATCCAATCAATTTTTTTGATTTATCATAAGCTAAAGAAGTGACTGCTTTAATTTTTTTATTAATTGTCTTTTCCAATAAGATTTTTTCTTGTGAAATTGAATATTTAATCAAGGCTATTCCTGAATTTCCATTCTTAAGAGCAGCAGCAATTAATATAATATCATTATCAATAAATTTAATCTTATTAATTGTATAATTTTTGAAAATTTCACCCAGATCTTTCAAAAATTTCCCTGACTCACTAGAAACAAATTTTACCGTTGAAGGAGTTGAATATGCAATTATTTCATCATCTGGTGATATTGAAATATCTTTGATTGCATTTTCAGCAATCAATTGAAAAATTTCCGTTAAATCATTAGTATTAACAACAAAAATCTTATTGTCATTTGAAGTACTCAACAGGACAAAATCTCCCTTTGTAGATATACAACAATTTTTAATATATTCCTGTGGATCAGTTGCCTTGCTGATCTGTGCACTTTTTTCAAAAATCAATGAATTCTTTTCATCGTTGTTCGTGTTAAACTTATACCTACGCAAGTGATCATTCTCACCATTTTCAATGGTCTTAGAACCTTTGTTGCATGAAAAGATAATAGTACCATCATTACTAGAGTCAATACAAGTAGGAGCATCTTCCTGATCCGCCAATTTAACCTCTTCACTAATACTAAGAGGAGATTTCTCTAAATCAAAATTAATATCAACTACACTTAATTTATTTGGAATACCATTATTACCTTCACCACCTCCACCAGTGACTAAAAGAGTATGTTTCCCCAAAAAAACTGATCCATACACAGGATAGTCCAACTTAAGAGTCGATGACTGAAATTTGACCATTTCGATAACCTGAACGTTGAATTGACCTCAACTTTATTAGAAACAATCATCTCTATACACTTTTGGTTTCCCCAGGGCCATTTTTCACCTAGATACGATTGATATCGGGAACACGACCACTGCCAATTTATCAATTTGGAGTTGAAACCAAGCTGATTTGTACTCTACTTGTTCAACGTCAAAAACCAAATAAAAAGAAAGAGAAAAGAAAAGGTATGTGAAAGTGTAAGAAGCGAGTCATTAAATGGATACAAAAAAATGTGCTTAAAGTTTTTTCAATTACAGCTAATTAATACTTTACTGTATATTTAAGACCTTGTTAAAATAAGAAGAGTACAGTAGAGTATGGTACTAAAGGAATAATACCCATAAATTAGCCACAACTGTAGTATTTGGAGCTCAGCGCATTCCTAAATAGGAAATACAATTGATTTCACGCCACAAATGTAACTTATTTTTGGCTCAAAAAAGAAACTTGCTAAGTAGATGTGGCTCAGTTACGGGACATATATCTAAAGTTTTTTTAATTTTTCTCTTTTTTAGTACCAAGAATTTCAGTTGACTAGTCAAATGTTAAGTAGGCGAGAGGTATTATTATTATTCAAGGTATATTTGTAATTAATATAAAAAAAAAGAAGTGAAGTGAGGGTTGTTGAGATTGATTGTTGTGATTGTGGAAGTTGTTTGATTGGTTTGATTGGTTTGATTAGTTAGTTTGATTTATAATTTTTATGGTTGGAAATGTTGAGACATAAAAATGTTAAAGACGATGAGGAGTTTGATGGTAGATTATATGTGAAACAAAGTTCTGGTTTTAAATCGAATTTTTCAGATATTATAAGTTTTTTCAAAAGAGAAAGAACGATCAAGATAATTGTTCCAATACTTTATATTATTTCATTTATAATATTGTTTAAGGATGTGGGGTTGAAAGATGAGCTTGATTCAGAAAATTCTTTAACTTCATATATATATAATTTCCATGATTCATTTTCTTCTTCATCGGGATCTTCAACATCGCAATTTAATTTACCGGCTACTACACCAGAAGATGATGGGTCAAAGAATTTTGAATATTTTAAATATAAAGCTGATGCGGTGATGCTTCCGATTGCACCATATAAACATATTCAAGAATCAAACGATTTAAGATCAACTCAATTAGTTTATTTACATGCTATTAAGCAATATTTGAAAAAAGTTAAAGAATCAGGTAAAAATAATCCTCCTCAATTTGATTTCCATTGGAAAGATTGGATTGATATGAGTGAATTAAATCCTTTAATAAGTGAAAAACCAAATTGTTTTATAGCAGGGGTATTAGGTTCAAATATTAGAACTGAATGGGATGGTTGTATTGATATAGATTCAAAAGATCCAAATGAATTACATTTTTATTTCCAAAATCCAGCAGTGGAACCAGAATCAGAATTTAGATTGGCCTTGAGAGCTAAATCATATTTATACTCTGCGGCCCCAATCCCTGAAAGAATAGTTTTCCTTGCAGGAGAATTAGCATTTGTCGTTAAATCTGCTAATAAACGTGAATTACTGAAAAATGGTATGTTGGTTTCATTTATCAAGAATAAACTAGATGAATCAAACGAACAAAAGGAAAAAATTTTTAGAATTGAAGAAGATGATGTTATTAAACAACCAATATCTGCATCAAATCTCTTACATGAAATTGAAATTGAAATTGGAAGAAATTTGACAACTCTTGATAGCCCAGGTTTCCAATATATTGAAGTAGACTTGAGTAATTTTGAATTCCCACCAAATAAAAAGAAAACAAAGAAAGCATTACAGGCAAGAATTGCAAACGAAAAACATTTCCATAATGCTCTTGTTAAACAAGATGATAATTCGTTTGAATCAAATTATGATTGGAGATTTTTTGAAAAAACTTTAGATCATCAAAGACATAGAGCTGCATTACACCACACAATTAGATCATGGTTACAAATGAGTTCAAATTTGGGAATTATAACATGGCTTTCAAGAGAAACTTTAATTGGATGGGGCAGAAATGGACTTATATTACCTTGGGAAACAGTTATTCATTTTGAACTTCCTGCAAAAGAGTTGATCAAATTGGCTATGAGCTTTAATAATTCTCTTGTCGTAGCAGATGCTTCAGAAAATTCAAACACTTACTTGTTAGATGTTAGTCCTCATTTTATGGAAAGAACAAGGGAGAATGATGGGGGAGCATCACCAGAAGCACCAGACGCAAGGTTCATAGATACCAAAACCGGTGTTTATATTGAGCTTAACGGATTGGCTGTAACTGATGCGGAATTACCTGATTCTATTAAGAAACAACACCCATCAGAAAGTAAAAACAGGAAAAATTTTGCCAATTCAGGAATGGGTAAATTTTATAGATTAAAAGATATTCTTCCTTTGAAAAAGACATTATTTGAAGGTCGAAGCGCTAACGTTCCTTACAATGCTATGGAAATAACCTTAACTGATTATCCAGATGTTGTGACAACCGATGATTTCTTCAATTACCATTATCATGATCATTTGAGACTCTGGATTCCAGCTGGAAAATGTAATTACGTTCCTCAAGAAGACATAACACTTTTTGAAAATGGACAATCATCATATATTGGAGCTTGTCATGATAACAACATTTGGAGAGAATATAACATGACCGAGCATGCAACAAGGTTCCGTAAAATAGAGATTGAAAGTGAAGAACCACTCACGATTTCACCTAAAGATGATTTACCACCTTTATATCCAGACTATTGGTTAGAAGATAGAATAGAATATTTAAATGAAAATTACGGATACCCGAAAGCTTGATTGGAAAAGATTATATTGATCGTCGTTTTTTTGGGTTTTGTTTTTAAACAGAGACATTCTTATTTTTCAATTCATTGACATAATTGTCGGATTTTTATAAACTGTATACATTTTTAAATACAATATATTTTTCTTTTCTTGTTCAAACATATCAATTTATAATTCATTTAAAATGTCCTAAATGATTTCCTTTCAAAGTTCTATATAAAAATTCCTAACCGCACAATAAAACTATATTAAAAGTAATTTATAATACAACACTGATAATTATACACACAGCAAACCTAGAGACGACAAATAAAATATAAAGAACAAATAAATATCGATGTAAATGGAACAATATAAAAGAATAAACATATATATATATAATAAAAAAAANAAAAAAAAAAAAAAAAAAACCCAAAAATAAATTCATATGGAGCCAATAGAATAATATGAAACGATAAACCAACAGCAGTTTTTAGAATATTTGAAATCTTTTTAAAAATACACTTCTATCTTCTAGTACCCCGAGTACTGTTGCGTAGAAAAAAACCATCAACACTATTACTTGGACCTCCATTGTTATTTGAAATATTGTTATTTACATGAAGCCCATTATTTTTCCTTCCTCTAATTTTAGTACCTCTATTACCTCTACTTCTATTATTAACACTATTACCATTATTAAGTCCATTCCCATTACTGTTGTTGTTTTGATTCATCAACATTTTAAATTTTTCTTTGATGAACACATTTTTGAAATTTTCAAATACCTCTTTAGTTTTTGGAAAATTGATCAAATTATCGTTAAAGAATTTATCACAGTACTGATATATAAACCGTTCAATATCATCTATATTTATTGATAAAAACTCGTCTTCATCTTCATCTTCATCCTTCTCTTCTCCTTCTCCTTGATCGTCATGATGAACTCTTCCCTGTGTAGTTTCAACAACTCCACCATAATCAATTCCATTTTCCACACCTCCAACATCAACATTGATATCATTTATGTTACCTATCGAATCAACTCCTATATCATTTAGTTGATCTTCGATATTATTACTCGCATTAGCATCCGCATTTGAATTGGACGCTAACAATCGTCCATGACGAGAAGTAGAAGTCAAATTTTGTAACGATGGGATCGAATGGTTATTATTAGTATTTTTATTACCATTATTAGTATTAGTGTTAGCATTGTTATTAATGCCATTACTATTACTATTACCATTAATGTCGTTATCATTAGCATTTGTTCCACGGTTGTTCGAAAGTTGTTGACGGAAAGAAGTTGAAGGGTTATTCAACAAACTTAATTGATGAGCAGTTGCCACATCATTTAAGCTATTCATCAAAACACTGCTATTACTGTTACCATTATTATTATTATTATTACTATTATTGTTGTTGTTGCTGTTGCTATTATTATTATTATTATTATTGCTGTTGTTAATATTGTTATCATTATTGATATTATTACTGTTATTATTAGTATTAATATTGTTATTGCTGTTACCATTATTATTGATACCGTTGTTGTTGGTGTTGGTATTGCTACTGTTATCATTACGACCACCCAGTAAATTATTTCCATTATTAGTATTACCACCATCTGCTCTATTGACCTGATTTTCCAAAGGGATATATGGATTTAAAGGAGTAATAGGGTATTGGTTTTGCAGTTGCAGTTGCAGTTGATGATGATGATGATGGAGATGATGTTGTTGAGGATACAGAGAGTTTGGGTTTTGTAAAATATAATGTTGTGGCTGCAGTAAATGCAGTAATTGTGGGTTATTTTGTTTGTTAGTGATAGGAACTGCACTTGGAGACCTTCTTTTTTGGGTTGCTTGCAGAGGATGAATAATAGGTTTTGAAATATTATCTCCAGTTGTGGTATTATTCAGATACCTATTATTTGTAGCGCTAATAACATTACTATCTGTACTATTGTTATTAGTTGAACTTGGAGGTGAATTTAATAATTGGCTAACTTCATAATATCTTTGATCATTCAGTTCCGATCCATCTAAAGCAGTTATATGACCACTATTCCTTGTTCTTGAAGCATTTAAAGTTCCACCATTTGCAGTTGTTGAGTTTATATTATTTTGCAGTTGTAACATTCTATGTCTTCTATTATTGATTTCATTCATTGTTCTCTTATCCAATCCATGTCTTTTCTTGAATTGTGATAACCATCCATGACTAAAACTATTTAGTCTCTTAGGGTCATCTACTCCAAATTGTCTTGCATAGATCATCCAATTTTCTCTTAATATTGGTTCATTTATTGGCAGATTTTCCAGTAATCTTTTTTCAACTAATAAATCCATTGCTCTATTAATTTTTTCATATTTAAATCTAACTTTCCTCTTTGATTGTCTTATATGAGTACCAGTTAACGAGGTTAACAGTGTTGAATCATTATATCGTTGACGAAGATCTTGTTCATTTTTTAACCATTCGCTAAAGGAGGATGTGCTTATAGCGAAAACATTTTTAAACTTTTCCACAGTTTCAGATTGAGGATTACCAGATTGATGATAATAGTTCAAGATCATTATCTTTTGTTCCAAAGTGGCTCTTGGTAACTTCCGTTTCTGCTGATTTTGAATATCTTGATCTGAAGGTTGATGGTGTTGTTGTTGGGACATATTCGCCGGATGAATTTTGGATTTGTCTCTCTCTATCTCTTTCTCTCTCTCTCTTTCTCTTTCTCTCTCTTTCTCTCTCCAAACTCTTATATCAGCTAATCGTGCTCAAGCTTAAAACTAATACCGGCGGGGAAAACGTTCTCAATGACACAATTAACCGACTTCCGCTATATTGAAAAAATAAAATTAATATTTCTAAAACTTGATTTATTATAGTAAATTAGTTAGTTGTATATGTTTCTCGACTTCTTAATGTTAGAGGTTTTCATTAATTTTAAACAGGTCTTTGGTAAATAAGCGCACGACCTTTTGTATGCTTCGAGTTTTCAAAATTTGTTCATATTATAGTAAGAATCGACCGACGACGACGACGACGACGACGATAATAATGATGATAATAACTACATGGATTGATGGCAGTATAGAAGGCAAAGACAAAAAAAAACTTTGATAAAGAAGAGTACAAGCAGCAATAAAACCTGATAACAATAATTAGTTAAAAAAAAATAGAAAAAAGAAAAAAAAAAAAAAAATAAATACTAGTAATAATAATAATAATAATAATATTAAAAGATTAAAAGAAAAATAGGGGGAAAAAATGATGGTTCAGTATTTTTAATATCTTATCTCTCTTCTCTATATATAAAATTGTATTATCAGTTTCTTTAAAAAAAATCTTTCTTTTTTCTTTTCTTTCCCCAGTTTTAGCTTTTCTAGAATTAATGAGAACCAGCACTTCTACTAACTTTTTCCAAGACACTTTCAAAAGCAACTTCACTAAAATCGGTACCTTGGATATCAGTAGATACACCGTTAAGAGATCTTCTCAAGGCATCTTTTGAAGAAGCAAAGACCATCTTACTTCTAACAGGTGCAGTATCTGGTGACCAAGCATAAAAGACTATTTTATTTCTTTTACCTTCACCATGACCAATTTCATATTCAAAATCATAAACTGCATATCTACATTCATTTTCCGGTAAAGCTTCCAAGAAGTTTTCATAATCAGTATCTGCTGAAGTTTGATCAACGATAATTGAAGTCTTTTGATCATTTAAAGTGAAAATGACAAATTTGTATTTGTTACCTAATTTTAAATCATTGTAAGCGGTTAATGCTTCATCTGAAATACCAACACTAAAAAAAAAAAAAAAAAAAACAATTGAAATTTAAATCAATTTTAATTAGTTAATATATATATATATATTTTTAAATAATTCATATTGTGATTTTTTTTTAACATACCCTGATCTTGACTATAAATTGTACAATTATAAAACAAAATACTCATTGTTAGTACCTTAATAACTCACATTAAAAATCCAATTCAATTTATTTTTTGAATCCAATTTAAATTAAATCAATTTAAATTGAATTAAATTACAACCACACATACCATTTTCTATCTAATTCTAATTATTTAATTAAATATTTTTTTCCAATTGATTATAATTATAAATTGTATATTCAATATATTCAATATAATTTATTTACCACTATTTTCACCAAATAGTGTGAATATGAATCGATTTGCTGTTTTTTCTCTTGAAGGTTTTCCTGCACTCCTCCGTTTCTTATTAGCGGGCAAACAAAAATGAAAAGGTAAGAAAGAAGACAAAAACAACTTGCCTAAAAGAGACGTTTTTGGTTTTGTGGCTACGACTGTGCTAAGACTTTTATAGTTTTAAACAACAAAAAAGAGATATTGAGTATTATGGGCACGACTATATAGTTTTCAAGACTTTAGAACCCAATAAAAATAAAAATAAAAATAAATAAACAAACAACAAGGGCTTTAAACGTTCCACAAAAACCAAAACAGCCTCTAATACATAGAGGTATTACTTCATTTGGAAAAGTTGGTTTTATGAAACACGACTTTGTGGGAATTAAAGATTATTGAGTTTCCGAAAACAGTTAGATTGTTATTTTTAAGCACGACTATAATATGAGATTGTATGTTTTTAGTGTGTTTTCAATAAGTAAAAGATCAAAAGATCAAAACAAAGGGTAATTTTTAATAAATATACCATTATTTATTATTTAATTTAATTCCATTGGCGGTTAATCTTAATATGGACAATTTGACTTATGAAGCGCTTTGGAAAAGAGTATCGTGCTTGGAGAAGCTTTTGGTAGTCTCACTGGATGCAGAAGCCTCAGTGAAGAGTTCTATGAATAGTTCTGTGAATACCTCAGTGGAAGATCAATTAGCGAGTTTGGTTAAATCATTAAGTATTAATGTTACCGAATATAACAAGTTATTTAAACTATTAATGGGTATGTAAGCATAACTCTTATATATATATATATATATATATATATATTACAAAAGAAAAAAAAATTTTGGGATATACTAACACAAAAGTTTCTATATATTTTTATTTATATGCAGATGCAAATTTATGGAATCGATTGCCTATACGGAGATCAATCGTAAAAGAAAGTGATGAATTGAATGATGATATCACTGATATTAAAAATATCATAATATCAAATAATTTCAAATTGTTGGATCTTGTCAAGCAATTGGAAGAATTAATTATGGGTTTTGAAATATTTCTGAAACAAGAAAGAGAACAAAATTGTCAATTTGATAAAATCAATAAATTATTAAATTTCCAAATAAATGAAAAAAGGGTATTAAAAATATTAGAAAATTATAATAAACTTGTTGTTAAATCAATATATTTCTTAAATGTGAATTTCCGTGAATTGATATCAGAAAATGAATTTTGGTCCAATATAGAGAATTCATTGATGGCAAAGACATCTTTGATAAATGGGAAATTGGATTCACTAGAAGTTGCAAAAAAATATCAATTGACTTAATTTAAAAAATTTTTTTTTAGACTTTAAATTTTTTATCACCCATAACTCAGTCTTTTGCAAATAGTTATTATCTTGTTTCTCTATCGATTATATCTTCCAAGAGGTTCGCCATCTCGGTTTTATCACCATGGCCCAAGCTACTGCCGCTGCTACTACCGCTGTTGTTGTTGCTGCTATTGCTGCTGGTGTTGTTTCTTCTTTGTGCATGTCTTTGATAAACATCCTTGAACGTGATGTGCTTGTATTTTTCATAAAAGTTCTTCTCATTTGTCACAACGGTACCTTGTTCTTCATTTACTTCACTCTCTGCTTCATTTTCCAACAAGTGAATAATGACGTTATCTTTATAAGCGCCATAATAAGATTCATGTACAATTTGTCTATCAAATTTTTTGGTATTTAAAACAGATTTATTCAAATCATGTACAAGTTTCAACTTGTTATTTTTAAAAATTGAATCATTTTTAAATTTCAGATAAACAATATTCAAATATTTTAAATGTTCTTGAACTGTTAAAAATTTCACAAGATCGTTGATTTCAATAACAACAGAATAATTTTTATGTTTAAGATTTTTTAAAGAATCTTTCAATATAAGAATCTCTTTAATCTTATCCACTAATTGGATAAGCATTGATCCATTATCCAAAATATCTCTATCAAAAATCTTGTTATAATTTTTAATAGTATCACCACCACCAGATATTTCATTCTTATTAAAATGATCAAGATTTATATCAAATTTTTCTAAATCTTTATTTAAAAAATTATAATACTTCTTATTTTGCAGTGGTACTCTTTTCAAAATATATTGAAATTCATGGTTATACATTTTTTTACTCAAAGAATTCAAATAATAAATAATTGTTCCCATCAAGTTTTTGCAAAATGATAAATCTCGTGAAGTTTCAGTTTTATTCAACATTATTTCACTATTCAACAAATCAATATAACTATTGTTAATTAATATTAAAACCTCGTTAAACGTTTCATTCATATCAACTAATCCTTCTAAACCTTTTTGTTGAAATTTCATAAAATTTTTTAACGATGATAAAAGTTTAAAAATCATGAAATAATTCCATGGTTTCAAATCATCGTTATTGTTATATAATATATTTGTGAATCCACAACTGAAATGTTTATCATTAATGGGTTTTTCTGTAGCAAAACTTACTTGATAATTATTGAATATACTATATAACATTGTCAATCGAATGAATTGTAAGTTTTTATTGAAATCATCAAACTTGATCACATAGCGATTTTGAACATCTTCTCCATCAACAATTTTTTGTTGCAATGGTGATAACAATAATCCTCTAATTTGATCAAAAGAAGCTGTTAACGATTTTTTAGGAAATTCTTTAAATAAATGAAATTTATTGTTAAAATTTTCTGATAACTGATCAATAGGCTCTCCGTTAAAGGCTTTATTAAAATCAGGTCTCATTTTTGAAATATCCCTATCTTTATAATCTAATATCGTTGGAACTTCAACAATTTTAATTCTATCTTCAAATGGAATTTCTAAACATTCTAAGAAATTATGAACTAATCTTGGTTCATTGGTTACTAACATTTTTAATCCATTTTTATTTTTTTTATCGAAAAAAACTAATGATGCTTCTAATATTGAAGTTTTAAGTTCTTGGAAAAAATTCCCATCAATCATCTTCAAGTTTGTCAATTCTAAAAATGATTTATTTTTCATATTTTTAATTACTGGTTGTCTTAACAGTATTGGGATGATATAGCTATCCCGTATTTGAGGTTCTTCAAAACCTAATTTCAAACTCAACTCTTTTCTTTTTTCTATTAAATTGTTATATTGAAATAAGTCACTATTAACATCACTGATATCAGTGTCATTGATTAAATTTTTCTCCACTAAATAATCGTAATGCTTAGAGTAATGTGATGGAATTAAAGCTATTAAAGAGTCATTATCATTATCATTATTATGTTCATTAAAATTTTCATCAATTTCAATAATTTTAATCTGCTTCCCAGTTATTGGATGTTTAACATAGCTATGAATTAACTCTTTAAACATTTTATTTTCTCTATTGACTCCAAAAAATTTTACTTCTTCAATCAATTCAATCAAATCAATAGATACTTTAACTTGAAAATCTATGTTTGTAAGATACAATTTACATTGTATTTTAAATTTATCAAATTGATAATCCTTGGAAGCTTGGGAGAAAATTGGATTGGAATTGTTTTTGCTATAATCAGGTCTGACATCAACGTAAAACTGTCTTTTCATTTCAACTATCTTATTTTTTTTTGGATTTAAATTCTGTTCAATTTTATTTAAAAATGTTAAATGATCTTGTTTGTCCAATAATAAAGAATCTGGATCAACTTCGTAGTTTAAATATAATGCTATCTGATTTGCTCGATTGAACCTATATTTCTCCCATTGTTCCAGAGGTATATCAGGTCTATTTGAAATCTTGTTCAAAGTTGAAACCAATGATTTGTTATCACTTCTAAAATTATTCAAATCATTCAATACGAATTTAAACTTATACCTAGAATCTTGGTCTGCAATATTTAATGAACTTAACAGAGAATCGTACATCAACATCTTTGTAAATTTAGACAAATTTATATTCTTGTGAATCAAATCATTTTTATGAAGCACTATGGGTATCGTTATCGCAGTGCCATCTCTATTGATTGGTTTTTTTGGACTTAACTTCCGATCTATTATCATTTTTTGAATATCTCCAACAGATTTCAAGTATCTAAATCTTTCGTAACTATGAGGAGCCCTTAGCCTCAAATAAGTATGACCTAGCACAAATGATTTATACTGCTGTGATACCGACATCTCCTTAGTTTCTCCTTACTTTCATTTATTCAATTATGGTACCCCTGATTTATCATCTCATCTACATGATGTATAAAAAATAAAAGAATAGTTTCTAAAAATTTTTCACTAAATTTTAATTTTTCACTATTATTATCAATATTGATACATGATTTTACACTTGATGGGCCACACTATATGATGATCAAGAGGGTGTTGAATAGTGGTAAGAGGTTTTATAGTAGTTACCTTAGGTTAATTAAGGATGAAAAGTACGAACAGCCCAAGCCCAAGAAGGATGATAATATAATAATTGCAATGTCTTCAGGTGTTGATTCATCTGTAGCAGCAGCTATATTTTCTAGAGAATATAAGAATGTTAAAGGAATATTTATGGCTAACTGGTCATCAGATGCCAAATGTACTGAAGCAGATTGGAAAGATGTTCAAAAAGTTTGTAATCATATCAATATCCCATGTGAACGGGTTAATTTTGAGAAAGAGTATTGGATCGATGTATTTGAACCAATGATTCTGAGTTATAGAAAAGGTCTTACACCTAATCCAGATGTAAATTGTAATAGATATGTTAAATTTGGTAAGATGATTGAGCATTTGAACAAGAAATTAGGAGAAACAAATGATAACTGGTGGCTTGTCACTGGTCATTATTCAAGAATAGTTAAGGATAAGTTTTCTGGAGAATACGAATTACTAAGAAGTGAATATTTACCAAAAGATCAAAGTTTTTATTTATCAACACTCCCAAGAGATTCTTTGAAAAGATTAATCTTACCTTTAGGTTATTATACAAAACCAGATGTTAGAAAATTAGCACATCAATTTGAATTACCCACATCTGAAAAACCAGATTCTCAAGGTTTATGTTTTGTATCACAAACTGGTCATTTTAGAGATTTTTTAAATGAATATATCAAAGCCCGACCTGGAAATATTGTGACAGAAGATGGTAAAATATGGGGGAAACATAATGGACTTTGGCATGCAACCATAGGTCAGAGATCTGGGGTCTCCATGCCTCAAGGAGATCCAAATTATCAAGGAGTATGGTTTGTCAGCGACAAATTAATAGATTCAAATGAAATAGTAATAGTAAAAGGTTCTAAAAATCCAAAATTATATAGAGACTTGGTCACAATTACTAATTGGAAATGGTTCGGAGCCATGACTTATTCAAAGTTACCCAATATAGAGAACTTGACGGTTCAATATAGAACTCTACAAGAACCAATCAAGTTGAAAAATTTTGAATTAGTAAAAAAAAT
Source organism: Pachysolen tannophilus NRRL Y-2460 (assembly GCA_001661245.1). Classification (NCBI taxonomy): domain Eukaryota; kingdom Fungi; phylum Ascomycota; class Pichiomycetes; order Alaninales; family Pachysolenaceae; genus Pachysolen; species Pachysolen tannophilus. The sequence goes on from KV454013.1 coordinate 1,503,184, forward strand.
TGATAGATCTACGGATTTAAAGCTTGATGACATTAGCGATAATGAGATGTCGCTTCCGGTAGAATCAGATTCAGTTATGATTAAGGTTCAACTCGATCGGCCTTATAGAGGTATTCTGCCGGGGCAGAATATGGTATTGTACGATGGGGAAAGAGTCTTAGGCAGTGGGGAGATTAGTAAGACTGGCAGCAGCTCCTCTTTTGGTAACTCTTCTGACAGCTCTTCTGGCAGTTTGTCGGGCAGTTTGTCAGGCGGGTCTCCAATAACTTCTCCAAATAGGTCCACAAGCATCTCATCGGGCAACTAAGATACATTTTATTCTGATAGACCCTGGGCTGGCTGGGAAAAGCCAATGATAATTTGAGGATTGCTAAGAGATGCGTGTTCTAGATTCTTGTTATTAATTTGTATATATACGTTATCTATTGTTCTAATGTATTTTAAATATTGAAAAGAAAAAAAAAAAGAATAATCTTAAGTTGTCTGTGATTGTTAAAAAACGGTACTAAACATTTTTATAATTATGTCCGCTATTAACTTCAGATTTGCAAATTCTTTTAGAAACTTTTCTAGTAGAAGTTTTTATTCAAAGAAGACCATCTTTTCATTAGTTAGTGCTGTCAGTGCAACAACGGGTGCGGCATATACTTATGAAAGATATTTCAATAGTACCAATGGTGATAATGGTGGGGGAAAGTTTATACCGGGAAAGAAATATGCAGCACTGTTTTTAGCTGCTATTCCAGATAAGAATAAAGATTATCAAGAGGTTTATAATGCCATTGCTCAGAAACTTGTAGATCAAGATGATTATGATGATGGTAGCTATGGTCCAGTATTGGTCAGATTGGCATGGCACCAATCTGGTACTTTTAGAAAACATCCATCAGGCCCTAAAGGTTGTCCATATTCTGAAAATGCTGGTGGTTCATTTGGTGGTACTATGAGATATGAATATGAAGGTTCCAATCCTGCGAATAATGGTTTAGATGTTGCTAGAAAATTTTTGGAAGAATTTAAGCAAAAATATCCATATATTAGTTATGGTGATTTGTATACTCTTGGTGGAGTAGTTTCTGTTCAAGAATTAGGTGGACCGAAGATACCATGGAGAGCTGGTAGGAAAGATTTAACAGAAAAGGATCAAGCTCCAAATGGTAGATTGCCTGATGGTGCTAAAGGTGCTGATCATATTAGAGAGCTTTTTGGACCTCATGCTATGGGTTTTAATGATCAAGAGATTACTGCATTGATTGGTGCTCATTGTTTAGGTAGATGTCATGTTAAAAATAGTGGGTTTGATGGTCCTTGGACTTTTAGTCCAACTTTTTTCACCAATGATTTTTATAAATTATTAATGGACGGAGATTGGCACATTAGAGAATGGAATGGTTCAAGACAATTTGAAGATGATGCAACAAAGAGTCTAATGATGTTACCAGCTGATATGGCAATAAAGACTGATCCTAAATTCCTGAAATATGCTAGGAAATATGCTGATGATCAAGATTTGTTCTTTAAAGATTTTACTGCTGCATTTGTGAAATTATTGGAATTAGGTATTGAGTTCCCAAAGAATAGTAAAACTTTTAATTTCAAAACTTTAGATGAACAAGAACAGTAAATTATTTAATATATATTTTATGAAACATTTTAAAAAAACAATTTTATTTATAATGAAAACAATATTTTATTTATTTATTATTTAGATATTATTTAAAAAAGATCAAAGATCACCAATCAAACGTAGATACAAGGCCTATATATATATATATATATATTAAAGAAAGAAAGAAAGAAAGAAGAAAAAAAAAAGAAAATTTTTTAAAGAAATTCTTGAGCTTTCTTTCTATAAGCATTACAATCTCTCAACCATTGTCTATACTCTTTCAAAGATCCAATCCGTTCGCCGTAATAATCAGGAACTGGATTGGAGAAAGATTGTCTTGAAGCATCAACTCTGTTTTTAATAACATGGTTCAAGAAACTTTTCTGTTTTAACATATATTGATCCAAAATTTTTTTATTTTTAATGTTAAATATACCACCTCCAACAAATGGACCAAGTAAATACCCTAACCCAGTACAACTCATCATTCCTAGTACCATAACCATAAATGGGTCAAACCCCAAAATCATCTCAGTTGGATCTATCTCAATTTGAGATATATAACCCCATGATAAAGTAGAACCAAATAATGCTGTAAAAATAGATGAACCTAAATTTATTCTTCTTTCCTGTTTCCTTAATTTAAGAAACTCTTCCCAACTTAAAACAGGTTGCTTTTCAGTTTCCGAAGAAGATGAATATAACGGTTTAAAACTATGAAATGTACGCGATTGAAACTTAATCACATTGATTAATGGAATCTTGGAATTGCACACAATTCTGTTAATATTATTAAAACCCACCAATTTAAGCATTTTTTTTTATATAACTTTTTTTCTTTTTCTTTTTTTTAATTTTTAATTTTTCTTTCAATTAATATTCAACCACTCTTTATCTTTTAACTGAAATGAAATTATATTCAAAATATTACAGATATCTATCTATATATATTTATATATATTTATATATTTATTTAAATATTAATATCTTTTATATATAATAGTGATTCGATGATTTCTATTCAATTTTTCAACACACTCATAAAGAAACTAAAAAAGAAGACCAAAATATTTGGTACGCAATTGCACTAACAAAAAATTACAGTGTATTTATTAACTATATAAAGAGCAAAAGAGCAAAAGAACAGAACTAATCTTCAGATGCTTCTAGCAATTGAGGCAAGTTCTTTATGCTTTCGTTTTCGTAGATAATTCTATAAGTTGCTTCTAGTAATGGGAAATCGTTAGTACAATTTTTAGCGACCAACAAATCGTGAACTTCTTTTGAAGTGATTAAACCTTGAGCTGATTGACCATTTAACAATTCTTTTTCTATTTGCCATGCCGATTTACCTGTACTTGCCATCAGTCTTGCGACTCTAACATTTCTACCACCGTTACAAGTTGTAATTAAATCGGCAACTCCTGCTGATTCTTCGGTGAAAGTTGAATCTTGAGATTCGGGGAAAAATTTTTTAGAAAATTTAATTATTTCCACTAAACCGATTCTCATTATAGCTGATTTTGCATTATCACCCCAACCAAGTCCTTCAACAAAACCTGCAGCCAATGCAACAACATTTTTCAAAGCACCAGCAACAGAAACACCAGCAACATCTTCAACGACTCTTACATGGAAATAAGGTCTATGGAATGCATGTTTTAAGACAATGGCATCAATGTCTTTACCCTTACCTCTATAATCATTTGGTAACTTGTAACCAATAGTAGTTTCTGACCATTTTTCTCTAGCAACTTCAGGAGCCAAGTTTGCTCCAGATAATGATCCACAATATATACCTAAAGTATGAGTAATATAACTACTCAACAATTTACAACCTTCTGCAGTAACTTCTAAACCTTTTAAACATGAAATTGCCCTTGCAGTAGGTTTAACATGACCTTTTAATTGCTTACAAACATTTGGTAAAAATTGATGCGGAATGTTAAAAATTAACAAATCTGCATCTTTTGAAGCATCAATTATAGATGGATAAGCAACTAAATTTGTTGGTAATTTAATTCCAGGTAAATATTTAACATTTTCATGTTTTAAATTAATTATTTCAGTCAATTTCTCATCATTAATCATCTCCTCATATACCCACATCTTTACAGTATCATGAAACTCATCAGGTCTATTAGCAACATTCTCAGAAACAACTTTTGCAACAGTAGTGCCCCAATTACCGGACCCTATCACTGCAATTTGAAATTTCCCATTCAAATTCCCTCCAACAACACCATTATCAGAGTTAAAATTCTTATTATTACCATCAACTGTACCATCAACCATACCATCAACTCTAGCTGATACCGTACTCATTTTTGAAACACCTTGAGATGCTGATAAAATCAGAGAAAGTTGACGTAATCTCAGGTCAGCACTCGTTTGGAAAGTCGATTGGTTCATTCTCTCTGCAAACAGTGAAAAAGTACTTTTAATTTGTCTCAAAGCCAACATAAAGTCTACTAGACCATAAATTGATAAAGACCAAAAAAAAGAAAAATCTAACAAAAAAAAAAAAAAAAAAAAAAA
>KV454013.1:1507699-1571434 GCA_001661245.1 Pachysolen tannophilus NRRL Y-2460
GTATCATGAAACTCATCAGGTCTATTAGCAACATTCTCAGAAACAACTTTTGCAACAGTAGTGCCCCAATTACCGGACCCTATCACTGCAATTTGAAATTTCCCATTCAAATTCCCTCCAACAACACCATTATCAGAGTTAAAATTCTTATTATTACCATCAACTGTACCATCAACCATACCATCAACTCTAGCTGATACCGTACTCATTTTTGAAACACCTTGAGATGCTGATAAAATCAGAGAAAGTTGACGTAATCTCAGGTCAGCACTCGTTTGGAAAGTCGATTGGTTCATTCTCTCTGCAAACAGTGAAAAAGTACTTTTAATTTGTCTCAAAGCCAACATAAAGTCTACTAGACCATAAATTGATAAAGACCAAAAAAAAGAAAAATACTAACAAAAAAAAAAANAAAAAAATAAAAATAAAATAAAAAAAAAATTGAGATTTTTCAATTCTTAAAAACTATCCCCAAACAGCAACTTTTCAATCAATTATTATTTTATCAGTCATCAGTCATACTCTTTAAATGCAAGATTTTTCACTGAGTACATTAAACATCATAGAACTCACCGTTTCCTCTTTTGGAAATAAGTATCTTTAATACCGTTTTCGCGCTGTACACCTGCCGCATTAGGAAGTCAAAGTTTGGGTTTCTTTTAATAAATTTGAAAAGTATCAACTGTTCACATTTCGTTTACCGAAAAGGTTCCGATGATAAGGATATGACTAGAATATATAGAAATGTGTTATGTGATTTTTTAATGATAAACAAGTGATTTGATCTTGAGAGTTTTGATTTAGTGTTGTTTGAAAGTTTTCTTTTTTTTTTTGGTTGGTTGAAATTTTTCAAGTTTTGTATGTAACGCGTAGTGGGCAAGGTGGAGGGGAAAGCAAGGGAGAAGCAAAAGAGAAGAGGGGAGGAAAGGGAAGGAAAGGAAAGGAAAGGAAAGGCGGACGGGCTAGCGGGCAGATGGGCTTTTTCCGGTGGCCACCCAACTAGCAGCCCCCCCTCCCCCCAGTCCGAGCGCGAGTGTTCAGAGGGGGTGCGGCGGCGATGGCAAGGCTGGCTTTTTACCGGGCTCCCTCTCAGGCTCCCTCCCAGGCTCCCAGGCTCCCAGCCAGGCGGTAAGCGAAGGAACCAGCCAAACCCATTTTTGGATCTGTAGAGGGAAAATCTCAATGTAAACCAACCAACCAACCAGATAACTTTATATATATATATATATATATATATATATATATAAATATTTAATTTATATATATTTGAAGTTGAAATTGAGTATTGTTTAATCAATCTATTTAAAATTCTAGTCAAATCATTATGGTTAAGCTGATTATAGCCCCATCTATTTTATCTGCGGATTTTGCAAACTTGGGATGTGAATGTCATCGTATGTTTGATTGTCGTTCTGATTGGATTCATATTGATGTAATGGATGGACATTTTGTACCAAATATTACAATGGGTCCTCCTATAATTAGTTCTTTAAGGAAAGAAATCCCAAAAGGTAATAAAGATGGTTCATCACCTAGTTTTTTCGATTGTCATATGATGGTTTCAAACCCTGCTCAATGGGTTCCAGAAATTGCTAAAGCTGGTGGAGATCAATATACTTTCCATTATGAAGCCACTGAGAATCCATTGGAATTAGTCAAGTTGATTAAACTGAACGGTATGAAGGCTGCATGTGCTATTAAACCAGGTACTCCAGTTGATGTTTTATTCCCATTAGCAGAATATTTAGATATGGCATTAATTATGACTGTAGAACCAGGTTTTGGAGGTCAAAAATTTATGGCAAATATGATGCCAAAAGTTGAAGAATTAAGATTGAAATATCCAACTTTAAACATTCAAGTTGATGGTGGTCTTGGTAGAGATACAATTCCAGCTGCTGCAAAAGCAGGTGCTAATGTTATTGTTGCTGGAACTTCTGTATTTAAAGCCCAAGATGCAGCTGAAATGATTTTATTTTTACGGTCTCAAGTTGATCAAAATTTAAAAGAAAAAGGATTATTAAATGATATCAACTACTATTGTACCTAGTTAATTCAAATAAACAAAAGTTACCAAAGATGAAATAAAGAAAAGAAAAGAAAAAAAAATCTCCAACAATATATAATAAAACCCAACAATACCTATCCTATGTAGAAAGAAAGAATTTTAAATAACTTTTCCCCCGCCATTCTAAAACGACGGTCCACCAAGAGTTGTACCTTCAGCACTCGTAGGAACAGTTAAAAATTGCCTTCCATTAGCAACATCCTCCACAAGTTTCCATAACGCTTCTCTAACAGCACTGGTAGTACTCTGTTTGGTTTTTATCAGTTTTGACAGTCTCAACAACTCATCATCATTATCTATATCCATCTCATGATTATTATTATTATTATTATTATTATTACTAACTAAACCATTTTTAGTTTTACCATTTCTAGCAGCAACATATTTCTTATTTCTCTCAATTTTTTGCAACCTCTTGGCCGATAACGTCTGATTCGTCAATATGGAAGATCCAGAAGAAGGTTTTTGCCGATAAAGTGCCAACGCTGAAGATGAACCTGATGGTTTCATAGAAGATCTGCTTGAAGAATTTACACCTTTAGCCCTAATTGCAGCTCTTTTCTTACCAAGCGTCCCTGCCTTCCTATTACGCAAAATATTATCCTTTGGCTTGTTTATAGAGTTTCTCGACGGCATATCCAACAACAACAATATTCACTATCCTCTCAAGATAGATTATCCTAACTCCAAAAACAAAAAAAAAAAGAAGGAAAATTTATTTATTTCTTTTATTCAATCTCTAATCATTTATTAAAGAAAATTTTTCAAATTTGAAATTTTTATGTAATTGAAGAAAAAACAGGTCGTGCGAGAAAATCATAAAATTCAAACCTATTTTCAAACCATAAAGAAAATGGAAAGAATTAACCAACAAACCAACAAACCATATATATATATATATATAAATATATATTTCTTGTAGAGTATTAAGAATAAGTTGAGAGAAATATTGTGATATAAGAATGTCTCAGTCACAGGTACAGTCACAGTCACAGTCACAGTCGCCGTCAGCTAGTGGGAGCGGTCAGATTGATCCGATATCACAAGGAATCCAGGATCTTTATTTGGAAAGTTATGCTTTTACAACTTCTGCTGCTATTGTTGGATCAGTGGATAGTATGTATTAATTTTCATTTTTTAAAAGAAAAATTTTTTAGCAGTTTATATTAACAAAGCGGTAACTTTTTTTTTTTTTTTTTTTTGGGTAATAGGAAAAGTATTTGTGCTATTAAGAGATGGAAGAAATTTGTTTGGTATATTGAGGACTTTTGACCAATATGCGAATTTAGTATTACAAGATACCGTTGAAAGAATTTATTTACCTGATAATAAATATAGCGAAGCTGATAGAGGTGTTTTTTTGATAAGAGGGGAGAATGTTGTAATGTTGGGAGAAATAGATATTGATAAGGAAGATTTACCATTAGAAAAATGGAATAAAACTAATAATTTTAAAGATGCAGAAGAATATTTAAAAAATAAAAATAATGAAAAAATTGGGAAAGAAGTTAATATTAGTAAGAAAATGGGGAAAATTGGATTAACTAGTGATTTTACCAAGACTGATTTGTATTAAATAATGAGTGGTGATTATAAAGATAAACCCACTTTTTTTTAAAGATAAAAAAATTTTTTTTTTTTTTTATTTTATTATTTTATTGTTTCATTTTATTAATATTTTCGTCTCTTTTAATAATAATAAAGAAAAAAATTAACTTGAATTGAAATAAAGGATTGTGAAAAGGAAAGAATAAATTTTTGGTGAAAAGTGCTTCTCAAATAAAAGGAAATCAAATCTAATCTAAGAAATGTCTAAAAAGAAAATATCAAAAGATGTAACGGGTAAAAGAAGGTTCAAAAGTAAAAATAATAATAATAATAATAGTAAAAAAAAAAATTTAATAGTCTGTCAGGATCAACCTAAAGCAGCTGCAAAAAGATTCTCTGTCTCGTAAGCTATACCAATTGGAGCATCATAATCGATTGAGAAAACATCGATTGATGCATAACAACCTGAAGCTAATAAAGCTGTTCCTGAAGTCAATGAACAATTACCATTCAAACAATTACCATCTGGAGCGGTATATTTTGAAGTTGTACCTAATAAACCAGTTGCATTATCATAAGTGACAAAAGTTGAAGTTTCTTTTGATCCAGTAAAACGAGTAAAGACATATTTTGGATCAGTACAATTTGTTGAAGAATCAGTTCCAACATTTGGAAAATTTACATTTAAACCAATTGATAATGGTAAAGTTCTTGAATTTACTCCTTGTTTTGTGAAAAGAACATCAGCTAATTGAACAACTTTTTGACCTAATATATTTGAAGGATTATCTGTATCATTATTTAAAGAATCTTTAAAAAATGAATTATTTGTCATTGATCCTGAAAAGGCAATTCCTGGATAACCTCTTAAAACTGCATTATAAGTAGCAGCAATAGTACCTGAATAAGTATAAGCACCTGAACCAATATTAGTACCTTCATTTGGACCTGCAACAACTAAATCAATAGTAATATTAGGGAAATAACGAGGAATAACATAATCTAATGCAAAACCAACACAAGCTGCAGGAGTACCATTCAAATACCAAATATGATCATTAGTTGGCTCATAACTAAATGATGGAGCACCAGCTGGTGGATATGAAAACTCACCATCGGTTAATAAAGTTGTAGTATCTGGCAATTCATAACGACCACCCCAACCTGATCTTTGAGAAGCAGGTGCAACTAAAAAAACATTATGACCAGCATCGGTCAAAGCATTATAAGCAGCCCTAATATTTGTTGAGGCCCAACCATCATCATTAGTCAATATGATGTTTTTAGCATAACAAGTAGAGGCCAAGAGTGCAATTGCAGAACTGAAAACTGAAGCTACCTTCATTTTTCCTAATAGCTAATGAGTACACAGAAACACAACCTGAAAGAAAAAAAAAAAAAAGAGTGAGTATGTTTAACGGTATTTATATCTTTTATATTTTACATCCAGAGAGATCAATTAAAGAATGGCCTTTTCCCCTAATTACCAAAATCAAAAAAAAAGAAGAGAAGTAGTTTGAGCCAATCATGTGAAAAATACATTAGTTACATTAGTCAAAAATTTTTTTTTAAAGCTCCATCCACCCCCCAAAGTCTGTTAGATTTTCTTTTATCCGCGAATCATCAACGCACAATATAATAATAATAATAATAATAATTAAAATAATTGCAAAATAAAAAAACTTAATTATCGAGGGATACATGTGTTTTCAATTGAATAAATGATGAATTTCGGTTTTTTTTTTTAAAAAGAATCAAGTTTGCATTATAATACATTTTGAACTCAAAAATCTAACTCAAACGTAATTTGATTCGCAATAAACCATCATTAGATGCACCAATGGTGCATATTTAATTGTTCTTGTTTCCACATATCTTCAGCCTTAGTGAAAAAAGGAATTAACCGATGAGAAAGTAAATAAATATGGAGACACACGTGTATACATTCATTTGTGTCACCAAATATATATATATGTAGATATATAGACAGATACAAGTATATGTATATGTATAATATGTATTTTAAAAAACTTTAAGCAGCATGAGCCGCACATACGACGGGGGAGGTTAAAAAAACAAAAAAATTAAATAAAAAAAAAATTCTTGATTCCTCGTGGTTAAAACAATAGTTTTTTTTTATTTAATCTTAATAACCTCGAGTTCACAAAAAAGGTAATTAATTTTAATTATAGATCCAGTTTAGGAATAGTGCGATGTTGAATTAAATTGAATCAATATGAGGTGAGACTTTTAAAATGAGATAGATGCTTATATTGAATTTACAAATATAATGCTGCGGCTTAGAGTAATAAAGTTTAAATTGTTTTTTTTTTTTTTTTTTATTTATCAATTTAATTTACAATAAGATTGCAAGACAAGACGGAAAGAAGGTATTAATTATTGACTATTTTTAGTAAGTAGTGTTTAGTTCACATGAGCCCGGACGTAAAGAGTTAATTGGTGTGAAGGCGCACTACTTTTGTTTTTTCTTTTAATCTTCCTCCACTTGGTCTCCACCTTCCGTTTTATAACAGTTTGTGTGCTTTACGCACTACCACAATAATATAAAATTTTTTTTCTTTTTGTCTTTTGTCTTTTGTACCGTTGTTGAAAAGAAAAAAAATTTTTTTCTTCCTTTTTTCTTTTTCTCTTTTAAGAAACCTGGTATTAAAGATTTATTAATAAGAGAAAGTTTTCTTTTATTTTTTACTTTTTTCATTTTTCATTGATCTTATAAATTGATTACGATTTAAATCTTTTTATATTGGATAATGAACAAGTATTGTTTTTTTACTTTTTTTTTTTGAATGAAAATTGTTGAATATATATGATGAGAGAAATATAACACAGACCTGTACTGATTCTTTTGAATGTGCGGATAAACTATATTGCCTAACGCTGATATGATGTTATAACAATTTTTGTAAATAATAGATTTAAATTATAGAGAGAGATTACTAACTTATGGTAGTTTATTAGTATAGGATAATAAAGGAATTGATTTTTATTTAAATTTATAAATGTAGTAAAATTTTGAACTTATACTTGTAGTTGTACTTGTAGTTATACTTTTTACCTATTCTTACAAATTTTTTTTTTTTTTTTCAAAAAAGAGAAATCATATTTTCATTTTAATTTTTATATATATAGCACAAAAAAACCAAAGAAAAATCAAGGGACAAATTAATAAAGAAAAGAAAAGAAAAGAAAAAAGAAGAAACTTCTTTTTTTATTTTTTATTTTCTTATTTCTTTGCAGTTAATCTTCTCAAGTAAAAGGCTAATTCTTCACCTTCCAAGATGTAACCATCACATCTACCTGATTGACCTGGTCTTGATGAAATGCAAGCGTATAATCTACCAGCACCGAATTGGGAATCAACAGCAGCTTCAGCTTTTGCACCTGCTGCTCTTGAAGCCAATTTTCTTTCAACTTTTCTAGATTTTTTAACTTCTTCTTCAGCGGCAGCATTCTTCTTCTTACCTAAAGCTTGACCGTAATGAGTTTCATACCATTGTCTGAATGGAGTAGCATCAATTTGAACAATAGCAGATTTGGTTAAAGTATTGGTTCTAACCAACTCATTGTTAGATGGATGATAAACAACACCTACAATTCTAGTTTTTCTTGAAACACCTTCTGAAGCCCATGAAAAGTTACCAGTTTCAACTCTTAAAGCTCTGAATTTTTGGTTACCTCCTCTGGTTCTAACAGTATGAATTCTCTTGGTACCAATTCTGGTGTTTGCACCTTGACGGCCTAATTCAAACTTTCTCTTCTTTCTGTATTGAGCACGTTTAGCACCAGTTGCTGAACGCTTGTGTCTTGAATCACGAGAAATACCCATCTTGTATACTGGAAAAAAAAATAAAAAAGAAAATAAATCAGTTAGTAAATAATAACAAATATAAATCAATTTATGTAATAGAATAATAGATAATGTTTTCTTGTTTGATGAAAATAATCAACTATATATAAGGAAATTCAAACTCTATTTCCAATACTCTAGTTTTACTATGTGTGTATCTCTCTCTTTCTTTCTTTGTCTATCACTTTTTCTCTTTCTTTTCCTCTTTCTCTCTTTTCCTATTATTCCACTTTATTTTCAAATCAACTTACTTTATTGGTGATAATGACCTTTGAATAACAAAAAGAATATTAAACCAAGTGTATTGAAAAAAAAAAAAATTATATTTAAAAATTCTCTATGAGAAAACCAAAGGAGCTTTGCGCACAAGAGACAAAAGAAAGTGAAAAAAAAAATTTCATGAAAAATAAATTCAACACAACACGCACGACTGTTTTTAAAAAGTTTCCCAAAGAAGTAATTCCAACTTTCCAACGTGTGACTGCTATAAAAATTGTGTTAATTTTTTTTTCTCACAAAGGAGGGCTAATAACCCTAATCAGAAATTTTTATTTTTTCTTTTTCTTTCTTTTTCTTTTATTTATTTAGTTGAGTTTCAACGCACTACTTTTGTAAAATTTCTTTTTTTTTTTCTTTTTCTTTTTTTACTTTGAGAACAAAAATTATTCCGTTTTCGGCAAAAGAAACAATTAGTTGTTCGACACACTACTGTTGTTTTAATGAGTTAAAAAAAAAATTACTTTGTAATAATGATTGATTAGGTAATTGAAAGAAGAAGAAGATTCTTTAATACTGTTTTATATCAAATTAAATTTAAATCAAAATCAAAAAGAGTTATTGAGGAAAAAAAAATGGCAACTACAACAGAGACCATCTATGATCAAATAGAAATAGAAGATTTTACGTTTGATCCAGTGACAAAGTTATTTCAGTACCCTTGTCCATGTGGAGATAGGTTTCAGATAAGTCTTTACGATTTACAAGATGGGGAAGACGTTGCAGTTTGTCCCTCATGTAGTTTGATGGTACAAGTAATATTTGACGAAATTGATTTAAAATCGTATGCTGATGATTAGAAGAAGGAAGTATAAAAAAAAAACTATTCATAATTAAGTTAAGGAATGTAAATAGTTGTATTATTTGATTTGATTTGGTTTTGGTTTGGTTTATAGGGAAGGGCTTTAATAATAATAATAATAATAATGTTAATAAAAATGAAAAATTGAAAAATTAGAAAAAAAAATTTTTTTTTTTTTATCTTTCAGTAGAGAAACCAGTATGACACTATAACGATCAACGCTATAACTAGAGTTATTAAAACTATACTTGTTCCTTCTTCTTTAGTTTGATTTCTATCTTCAGTTCTAATTTTATCCTCTTTGTTTGTATTAACACTATTGTTATTGTTACTGCTGGCAACACCAGTAGTAGTATTAATACTAGGTTTCCTCTTATTTATTATAGAAGTAGTAGATGCAGTTGTATTATTTAAATTTCCTTGAATTCCTTGAAATTTATTTAATCTTTCTTGTAAATTTTTAGCATCTTGTTCATGTCTTTGTTTTATAATTTGTCTATTTTTTTCAATTAATTCAGGAAAATTTTTAATGAATAAATTATTTTTAGTAATATTATACATTAATGAATTTAAAGCACAATTTTTTTTAAAATCATCATCAGTTCTTATTGCCCCTGTAGTTGCTTCATCACCAGTCATAAAACTTAACAATCCAACTAATATCGTAGAAACAGACCATGAAGGATTCCATGTATCGGGATGAAAATCACTCATAGATAAACATAACCTTGTATTTGTTTTAAATCTTCCATTAGGTGTAACCATCATTATAGATGGAGGTTTAAATGGATATTCCGATGGGAAATGTAAAGTCCCATGATATTGTCCATTAAAATATGGTGTATCTGGAGGCCCACTGATTATATAATGCCATTCTAAAATATTTTCCTCTGATGGTTTAGCTATAATATATTGTGGAGGATTGGATTGAATCAGTTTATACTCTTTAGCAAGCCTTTTTTGAGATTGTTTAGATGCCATAATATTAAATTAATTATTTAAATTTTTTTTAATAATAAACAATTTATTTTATCTTCAAAACTAAATTCAATTTCTTTACTTCTTTTAATAGATTCAATACCAACAAATATCAGATAAGATAAAAACAATAATTTATAAGATTAAGTTTCTAAACTTTGCCGAAACGGATTTAACATCTTTTCAATAACATACATCTCTTTTTAACGGTTTCTTTCTGTCCAGTTGTCACTTTAAAAAAGACCAATAAAAAAATAGAAAAAAATAAAAAAAAAAATTGGGCGGAACTCGGGCGGAAACCCCTGCCTAAAAGTAACCTCATTTCCCGCCTAGTTTCCCGCCGCGTTCCCGCCTTTTTTCTTTGGGATTTTTTCTCTTTTTTTTGCCCACGGTCAAAAAAAGACTCAACGCACTATGAATAATACCAAATAAAACCTGGGTTTCTTTCTATATTTTATATATTTTATATATTTTATATATAAAATAAATCTATAAATTTTTGGTCTTGGTTGATAATCGAAATTTTGTTGTTTTGGTTTTGGTGATGACTGTGGATAAGACTCCAAATCATATAAAGTTATTAGCTGGAAATTCTCATTTGGAATTGGCACAAAAGATAGCATATGTATTAGATGCTACTTTATGTAAAGTTTATGTTAATCAGACAACAAATAGAGAGAGTGCAGTGACTATTGGTGAATCTATAAGAGATGAAGATGTTTATATTGTTCAAACAGGGTGTGGAGGAGATGCTATAAATGATTATTTGATGGAACTTTTAATTTTAATTCATGCTTGTAAATCTGCTTCAGCAAGAAGAATTACTGCAATAATACCAAATTTTTTTTATGCAAGACAAGATAAAAAGGATAAATCAAGAGCACCAATAACTGCAAAATTAATTGCTAATTTATTAACAACAGCTGGTTGTAATCATGTTATTACTTTGGATTTACATGCATCACAAATTCAAGGGTTTTTCAATATACCTGTAGATAATTTATATGCAGAACCAAATGTATTAAGTTATATAAAGGAAAATATAATAAATAAATCACCAAATGAAATTATAATTGTTTCTCCAGATGCAGGGGGTGCAAAGAGACTGGCTTCAATTGCAGACAAGTTGGATAAAAGTTTTGCTTTGATCCATAAGGAAAGGGCAAAACCAAATGAAGTTAGTAAAATGGTTTTAGTTGGTGATGTTACAGGGAAAACTTGTATTATAGTAGATGATATGGCAGATACTTGTGGAACTTTATGTAAAGCAACAAATCTTTTATTAGAAGAAGGTAAAGCTAAAGAAGTTATTGGTATTGTTACTCATGGTATATTCTCCGGAACAGGAATCACCAGAATTAATAATTCAAATATGTCAAAACTTGTATGTACAAATTCTTTACCATTAACTGAAAAATTAAAAGAATCAAATAAAATTGAAATTTTGGATATTAGTGGATTGTTAGCGGAAGCTATTAGAAGGTTACATAATGGTGAAAGTGTTTCTTATTTATTCACAAATGCAGTAGATTGAAACATTTTTTTTTTTTGATTTTTGATTTGAAATTGTGATGTGAAATATCATATATATGATAGTATTGTTATGGCTGGTTTTTTTTTTTTTTTTCTTTTACTAAATAATAGTTATTCATTCCATATATCTATTTTCTAATTTGAACGTTTTATGAAAAGAAAAAAGCAAAAAAATATCATCAAAAGCTACAAAGACAATATGATGAAACTGAAAAATAATTTGTCATTACTACTCTTTAAAAAATAAAAGGAATATAAAAAAAAAAAAAGAAAAACAAAAAGAAAAACCAAATGAAAATAACCTTTTTCTATTTTTGCAAAAGCCCAATAATTCTTAAAATGTAATAAAACCTCATCTGAAATTGAAAAATCAATCTTCTTTATTTTTTTTCCAAGAAAAACTCATACTCATTCTTGATTTCTTTTTGGAACCCAATTTATCATTTCCTGGAATCAAATTATTTGCGTTAATAAGAGAAAATTGACTAGATGCAGATGAATGCCTAGATTTCGGTAATGTAGCAGTTGCTGGTGGTTGACCCAAGACGGGTCCATAACCAGAAGATAATGAATGTGTACTATTTTCCATAGATGTGACCGAGCTACTATTATTGAATGCCGGAGGCGGTGGAGTTGGCAACGTATGGTGCTGCTTATTGTTTAATTCAGGAGAATCTCCTGAAAATGGATTTGTGGAATGATCTTCTTCTTCTTCTTCTCTTACTTGATGAAGCGACAGTGATGTACTCTTATCGTTGTTATTTTCGTTATTATTAAAACCATTGATCTTTTCATTTAGTTTCCCAATATGCTCGTTAAATGACAAATCTAAAGTATTATTGTCTGTTCCTTCTCCATTATCTTCCTCGCCTATATCTTCTTTATCTAACCCATTGAATAAGTTTTTACTCATTAGTGTCAGTTCATCAATTTCCTGATAAAATAACACATATGCAGTAGCTAAACCTGGACCATCACCAAAAAATCTGAAAACAAAATCTTCATCAATAAGTTCAACTGCTTCATCATCAAATAATAACCATCCATAATCAGAAGTTTTTATCAAAGAAATGTAATGACCATGGTGCGGTCCACCACCAATATGAACTACTATTGCATATAATTCGTACAACTTATCCGGTATAGCTGTATCATTTGTTGTATTGAAAATTCTTAAATTTTTTGGATAAGATACACAATGAAATAATTTTATATTTCGGTTTAAATTTTCCATATATTTAAACCTCTTTAAATGTAATGCTAATATTTTAGGAAGCTTTTTCAATTTAATAGTCTTTTCAGCTTCTTGTAAAGAATGACAACTATCACAATAAAATTTGTTTTGTTCTTGCAACATTTCACTTTGCGAAAATTGTTTTAAACAATTGGTTACTGAAGAATTAGGTAGTAGGTCGATAGATAAATCCAAAAATTTTTCATCTCTTGCTGAAGTAGTTTCACAACTAAGACATGTAGTTTCACTAGTTAATAATCCTTCAAAAATTTCATGAATGTGGCTTCTTTCTTCGTCTAATTCCGAAACATTTGAGGGTTTCCTAGATTCAACGATTCCCTTTACAGCATTATCATCATATTGATCAACCACTTCTAATACAGTATTGATTAAAAAATTTAAAAATTCATGAGCGTCCTGGTGCATAGAACTCCTAAATAATTCATTCTCTTCTTTCAATATTTCTATAAATTTTTGAGGTGATACGATACCTGTTTTACTCCTATTTTCAGTCATGCATTCAAAACAATCTTTTAAAGCTGTAAACAAGGATTTTTCCATTTTGTATGTTTCATTATAAGAAATATCAAGGTTAATAATAGGACCTTTCAATAAAGCCAGTCTTTTCCGCTGTTCTGCAGTGGCATTCAGGTCACTTATTCCAACAATTGATAAATTATGCTGTTGATTTTGGTTATAATCCAAATCCAAATCTTTTAATAAGGGGTATTTAGTTAACAATTGGTGTACATTAATCTGTACAAAAGGTACTGTACCATTGGTGCCATTACTATTATGATTATTATTAGTAGCGTTACCAATGGTATTATTCTCGTTACTATTATTGTTATTATTTGTATTATTATTGATGATATTATTCCCACCATTATTAGAATCAGTTATATTTCCATTATTTTTATTATTGGTAGAATTGTTGCTAGTATTTAGCAACCCATCAGATGATGATGCTGTGGTAACATTAGATAGTATATTGCCATTACCTGAGGATGTTGGAGCCCCGCTCCCGCTATCCTGATGATTTTTATTCATATTAAAAATTGATGCTTTCTTCTTATTCGAATTGCCATCATTAGTACCATGACTTCCAGCGTTGTTAGTATTATTATTATTATTATTATTATTATTGCTGTTGTTGTTTGAGATAGTAGCAGTGGTGGAAGTAGTAGTTTCAGAAGTGCTATTAATACCTGTGTTATTTGAATGTGATGTATTTTGATTTTGACTATTTTGAGATGTTTGCGCAAAAGAATGAGGTTTTGATCCAGTAACATTACCTCTTCTTTTCCTCGGATACGATGAACCCCTATCGGGGAAACTTATTATTGCTCTCCTAAAACTGTCGGTGTAAAATAAAACTTGAAGAATTGAATTAAAATAACATGTGTTACCAAAATTTTCCATCCCAAATATCTTATCGGATCCATCACCAAATGGGAAATTTAAATCAGAAGTCACCGGCATATCCAGATCATCATCATTCTGCTGGTGTTGTTGTTGCTGTTGCTGCTGCTCATTATCAGCACTCAACTGTCCAGCCACATCACTTGTATTTGTGCTTTCCCCCAGTGGAACAGATTCTTTCAAACTATCCAAATTTGTTAGTTTATGACCATTGACATCCCCACTATTAACATTACTTGTCACAGATCTATTCACCGAGGGCTTAGTAACGGCACCATTACCATTAGCACTCAGTTCAGCTTTCTTATTCTTCCCCTTCTCATGAGTAGACATAAATCGTTTAAACATCGCTATATCTTTTCAAGTTGATTTACAATATATTTTCTTAGTAAGCGTCTATTCTAAACTTTTTTTTTTTTGTATTTTTAAATAAAATCAGTAAAATAGATAATTAATAAATGAAATTTAAAACTTTTTTTTTTAGCTAAACAGCTAACGCCATTACCTCAATTAATGAACGAATCTTATTTAAAAAGGCTGAATCGTGATATATTGACATATATATACAAAATACATATATATATATATATATATATATTATTATTATATAGTTAAAATCAATTGACGCTTTATTCAATGGCTTATTATATATTATAGGGGAAAAGTACTCAAAATCACTTGATCCTATTTACACTACCGCCGATGAAACCTCAGCTTGCAACAAGAGGCTAAATACGGCATCGAAGGGTCTGACATTGCTAATACTGTTGTTCTTATTGGTATTGTCTGTTGTATATTCATCTCCGATTGCACTGATTTCTTTGCTCCACTTGTCAATGTATTGAACTAGTCTCATTCCGGTGTTTGGGTTTACTACGGCATCACAATTACAACTTTTCACTATACCCCATGTTAAGGAAATCATCTCCAACAAACATGATCTTGCAGCCGCGGGTTGATGCAGCATTGCCAATTGGATTGATCTGTGCAAGGAGTTTACCATGATCAATTCAATTTGCCTTTTCACGAACAAGACTTCTCTTTGGGAAGAGATTGGAGGTAACACCGGAATGTCCATGTAATCGGTACTAGCATTGATTTCTCCATTGGAATTCAGAACTGGGGAAAAGTTATTGCTGCGGGTAGATATATTTAAGGCCTGGTTTAAAGACGTAAGTTGTTGTTGTTGCTGGTCTGTAAAATTTTTCACTAAATCCAACTTTATTGAGGATTTGGAAATTTTCGATTGTAAACCATCAAGCCATCTACTTTGAAACTCAATCAAGGGTAACACGGAAAACCCACCTTCCGGATTTAGCTTTTGTGTTGCCTCAAATTTTTTTAGATCTATGTTTAAGCCGAGACTAAGAGATTTGTTAAATCCAATATCGATATCATGTATTATCAAGTCTAATTCGGTAATAGCACTATGATGACCATCCTTATCCTTATCCTTACCCTTATCATTATTATCCGTATCCGCATCCGTGTCCTTATCTTCATCATGTCCAACTTTTAGTTTCAGTAATTCACCGTTTGTACTTTCAATTTTATCAAAATGGATCAATGGAGTAAGACTGCGCATTTTTATATGCAATTTAGGAATTGTGATTTTAGTAAAAGTTTCAATCAATTTGGGAACAAACTTAATGAGTTCATCAAAATTATCACACCTTAAGAACTGGAAACCTTTTATAACGGTAATATTATTTAATTTATCGTTATAGCATATATCCATTGAGACTTTGTTTAAATAATTTAAAAAATGCTCTTCATAATTATTCCTCAATAAAATTGAAGTTATACTGAATTCATATTCTAGAAATAAATTCTTAATAACATCTTTCAATTTGGTTTCTAATGAGCTGATGTAATTGCCATTCTCATCACAATTCTCAAACGAAGAATTTGTAACAATCAAAATTTTTTTAATTGTCTTTTGCTGGTCCAGCCAGTCAAATATGGTAGAAATTAATAACTGACAATTATGTAAGGCAATGTATAATTCTTCATAAGAATTCTCTAAAATAGGTACCTCGTTATCACCTATATTATCAAAAACTTTTAAATCGTTTATTATTCTATCCCATTCAGTTAACGAGGGTCTTAAAGTACCAATAAATATTGCATTTTTCGCTTTTTGTCCAAGGCCATTTCTACCAACAAATATTAAACCAACTCTATCACAATCTTGTAGATTAGCCAAAGTTGTCCTCAAAAACTTCTTCAAATTCGATAAATAATTTTTAGAGTTATCTGGAGATGAAAAATTAATTAAAGATACACTGATCATCAATACCATTGGTAGTCTTTCAGGCAGAGGAATGGATTTTTTCAAAATATTAATTGGTAAATCCAAACCTTTCTCAGTTAATTGGTTAAACAAAATCACTTCTTTTGGTAACAAGTCTTTATCTTTGACCAAGCTCCAAGCATTAGTAGATATTTGAATTAAAGGGATCTTGAGATTGAATTCAGTTTTCGCTTTAGACAATTTGTGTATTTGAGACAAATACTTGAACCATTTTTGATTGATAATTCTATTTTCGGAAGAGATATAAAGAATAGGTAAGGAATCTTCTTTTAAGTTTAACATAATACTTCCAATTCTTTTGTCAGTCTCTACAACACTTGATATATGTTCTTTAACCATGACTGTACCATTTATACTTGTGCCATCCTCATTGACCATTAATAATATATTTTCAAAAAGATAGCACTGGGCTAAATACCAATCTGTGCCATCACTTATTTTTAAGAAATCAAATATTATTAATTCTCCTAAAGAGTCAAAACTAATACCTTTCCAATCTAAAATACGAGATTTGAGATCATTAATAATTCCATCTATAACAGATTTCTTTGCACTTGCAGTATTATTACTATCATTTACTTCTGGAGCTTGAAACAGAGGACCAGTAACATTGATTATACACTCCAATTCATAAAGTGACTGCTTCTGTATCAGATTTTCTGATAGTTTTATCTTTGGAATTTCAGGTAAAAAGGAAACAGATGGGTTTGAAATCTCTTCAAAAAGCATTTCTGATGCAGAAATTTGAGAAGCTGAAGGAATATCATCATTGAATGGATTTGATGAACCACTTTTAGTATAATTTGTATTACATACTAAGGGATCCAATGTTCGTGCTTCAGAAGGAGTTTTTGGATAAGAATCAAATATTTCATCACCATCATGTTTGAATGAATCAGGAGTTGTTGGATAACTTTCCACAAAAAAATCAGGTTCCATGGGATTTTTTTGCAAGTCACTAGGAGCTGTCTCAGTGATAACTTCCAATATATTGTTTCCATCAGCTATATCTTCCATTGTTCTTATTAATAACTCTTGAATCACTGTTTCCTCTGTGACTCTATCAGCAAATTGTGCAGGCAAATGACAAATTGGACAATCTGGTCTATAGTCTATATCATATTTATCCAAGGAGAGTAATAGACATTCTGAATGGGATTGATGGCCACAAGTTAACTCTATAGGTGGTGTTTCATCTTGTAAACTATACAGTAGCAAATCAAGACAAAGACAGCACCTGGCCTCTCTATAGCTCACTTTAGAATTTTTAGCAATTGACATTCCCCCACCATTTAATGGAGTAATATTACCATCAAAATGTGAAGAATCCTTGGAGAAAAAATTATCATCATCCCAAGTAATTGAATTATTAGATCCTACACTTCCAAAATTTGATCTACTAGTTGTTTGAGGGGTGTTCAATTGTAATGCTTGTGGGACTTTTGGTCTCTTCTTAGAACTTCTTATCTTGCTTGGTCCAAAAAGTATTTGCCTACTCATACGCTTAAAATTTGTTTTTTTCAACAATCTTGAAGATGTAGTTGGAGATGCTGTAGTGATACTTGTTGGAGTTGTATTTGTAGTTGAATTTCGAGTTTTTTCAGTACTAAGTGTATTCATTTTTCCAAAATCTCAATACCAAACTGATTAATCCTTTTTTTTTTTTTTTTTTTGGTTTTTGGTTTTTTTTTGCTTTAGCTTTGATTTGCTTTTCCTGTTCTTTCTCCTCACTAAACTAAGAATAAATGTTATCCCCACGGTTATTGATCTAATTTATGGTATTAACCCAGTTAACGATTAATAAATACCCGTACCAAAAGATGAAGCAAAACCCCCGTATCTGTTTGAAACAAACTATGTAAGTTGTATTAAGTAAGACCCACAAATTATCAATTTTTATACTTTATTGCTCTCGAAGTATATCAAGAAGAACATATTGTTTCAAGATCAGGCATTTTTCAATAGTGCTTATCTTAACACACATTGACAAAATAAAAAATAAAAAAAAAAAAAAAACAATAGTATTATTTATTTTCTTTTTTTTTTCTTTTTTATTGTACATGAAACTAGACTAATCTGGGATTAAGCTCATTACAAACACTTAATCTCATTTTTAGTTTTCCTAAATAAAAAAAATTTCCAATCTTTCCTTCTTACTTGAAAGACAAATGAAACCCCTTCCTTGGTTGCAAAAAATATCAAATTGATTGACTGCACTTTTTGCATTAAGCGACATAATCAGCCACAAAAAAATAAAAAAGATAAAAGAAACATAGTTGATACCAAGCACACTACCATCATTCCCCCCTTTTTATTATTATTATTATTTTTTGCTAACCCCTTTACCAAAGAAATTTCCTCTACCGACGATAACAAAGCAATCAATCGATCAATCAATCAATCAATCAAAGAGTAAGAACTTCTTCATACGATGGAACATTGAAATTTGCTACAAAAAAAAAAAAAACGTATACTTAGTCTCCTTCATTATTATCTTTATGAACAGTTTGCAAAACTAGTACTAGTGACCACAATATAATATAATATAATAAACGCTAAACTAGCAATTTCAACAAGGTTCTTAAATAGGAAGGGAAACAACAACAATTGCAGTTATTCTTAGCCACAGCGATAATCCATCCTTCTATACCCATACGATATGAAAATCAATCATCAATCAAAATTTGTAAAATATAAACAAACCAACAAACAAAAACACTACATCTAGAGTTATCCTTAAAATTAAATATTATTATTATTTATTGTAGATCAAATAGTTAAATTAGATCGATTTTTTTTAACCTTACAACAAAAGCAGTTACCGGATCGGGACCATAATGGTACGCTCCCACACTACCGTTGTTTTAAACTTCCCAATACAAAACATAAATCCAACAATGTAGTGCACTGGGAACTCGATGTGCTCAATTTGGAATTATTTTTCTTTACTTTATTTTTGGGTCCGGTTTTGGCCTATATTTTTTGGTTAGTGCTCATTTTTACGATAATAATACTTCAAATTACCCGCAGTTTTTAAAAATTTCTTTAAAATTTTTCAAAATTTTTCATTTGACGCAAAAAATTTTTCACTTTTTCTTCGCTGTAAATTGGCTCCAGTATAAATACTGTGTGGTATCCCCATGTAAGTTAATAATAATAGTTATTCTTGTGATTACAATTTAATTTATTGAAAATAAACAAACTGCAAAGATGAAGTACATTCAAACTGATCAAACATTGGATATTCCAAAGGATGTTACTGTCCAGATAAATGCTAGAGTGGTAAAAGTTACTGGACCAAGAGGTGAATTAACTAAGAACTTGAAACATATTGATGTTACATTTTCCAAGATTTCAGAGCGTTCTATTAGAATCACTGTTCATAACGGTGATAGAAAACATGTTGCTGCTTTAAGAACAGTCAAGTCTTTAGTTGCCAATATGATTACTGGTGTTACTAAAGGTTATAAATACAAGATGAGATTGGTTTATGCGCATTTCCCAATTAATGTTAATATCATTAATAATGATGATCAAGAATTTGTTGAAATTAGAAATTTCTTGGGAGACAAACAAGTTAGATTAGTTAAAATCTTACCAGGTGTTACTGCTGAGATTTCAACTGCTCAAAAGGATGAATTGATCTTACATGGTAACTCTGTCGAAAATGTCTCACAAACTTGTGCTGATATCCAACAAATCTGTCGTGTTAGAAACAAAGATATTCGTAAGTTCTTGGATGGTATCTACGTTTCCGAACGTGGTGTTATTGAAGATGCTGAAGCTTGAATATTTTTTTTTTTGTTTGTTATTGTCTCTTTTTTTGTTTTATTTCATTTTATTTGGTATATAATAATGATTTTGGTTTTGTTTGGTTTTTATACACATTTATGTGGATCATTAAAGTGCTCAGTTTAATAAAGAGCCCATATGATCTCACACTGTAAAATTGCTGGTGTGGAAGATGATTTTAAAGGAAAGAAAAGAAAAATCAGGTTTATTTTTTTTTTTTTTTTTTTTGCTTTATTCTTATCTTCTCATCGGGTCCTACATTAAGTAAAAGAAAGCATATACTTTAACCTCTAATGACTTTCTACTTATATCTTTTACCTTTTAATATCCTTTTAACGAAAATTAGTTTTGAAAAGTTTTTTTGAGTTTTATCTTAGTTGAGGTCAAACATTAAAAAGATTTGGAAAAAAGGTTTTTATAAAAGTGAAATTTTTTTTATTTTTATATTTCTATACTATATATATATATTTTATATAATAATACTAATTAAAGAACATGATAAAGATATGACAGAGAATAATGAGAACCCGAATACAAATAAGTTAACTTATAGCAAGACTTATTATGAGTTACTAGAAGTATCTTCAGAGTCTTCGTTGGCAGATATTAAGAAATCGTACAAGTCGAAATTACTTTTCCATCATCCAGATAAACATAGTTTAATAGAAGAAAGACAAAATGATAATGGAAATAATAAGGACATAATTCAATTATTACAAAAAGCTTATAAAACTCTCACAGTTCCGGTATTGAAAAAACAATATGATGAAATGCTATCAAAGAATTTTTTAAAAATTGGTATTGTTAACGATGGAGAAGGATTGGATTTATACGATTTAGATGATTTTGAAATTATTGATACACCAGATGACAAAGTTCAGTTTGTTAAAAATTGTCCACGGTGTACCAGCGAAGATAGTTTTGTATTAACCGAAGATGATCTTCTTAATAATGGGACTAAAGTTAATGAGGATGATAACGAATTCCAACTTGTTGTCCAATGTAATAGTTGTAGTTTATGGTTAAAAGTACGGTATTTTGATCAAGGAAATTAAGAAAAAAAAAAATAAAATAAAAAAATAAAAATGAAAATTTTATTCACATATGTACAAGCTAAATGACTATTAACTGTAGAATATTATATATAATATGATGAAATTATACACTTGCCAGAACTCGTCTTTTTTCTTCATCAAATACACATCTTAAACTTCTGCCCATAGCATCGAAATCGGTCATCAAACTTACATGGCCACAATCACTAACAAATTTACCATCAACTTTAAATCCTCTCTTCATAGGCATTAACCATTTTTGATGAACAACACCATCACCTGGACCATAATAAAAATCAAACCAATTTCCATCTTCAATATCCTTTTCAGTTTTAATTCTTGAACCTCTTAATGAAGGTACTTTGTTACCAAATACCACTGCCAATGGAGGGTAATTTATATCTTCTCTATACTCTAATTTTTCTAAAAAATCTTTAGTCTCACCTAAAGTTCTAGTCAAATATTCAACAGCATCTTCATATGAAGTTCTAAAATCTGTTAATTTTTCAACAATGGTTGGATGTGCAGAATGATCGTTATTATAAGTGTTAACAGTACCACCATGACGTCTCAATGATTCTAACTCAGAAGGAGATATTTTGCCATTCTTAAGATCATCTTCTAAAGCTTTTCTTCTCTTGGAAACTAAAGGACTCAAATTATAATTGATCCAATTATTAACATCAAAGAAATCTAATATAAATTTTTCATTGGAATATTTTTTAACAAATAATTCACCATGTAAGGGTAAAAATACAAAACTAGATCTCATCATAAAATTAACCTCTGCTGTCAAAATTTTATCACTTAACAAGACGTCATCTCCAAATCTAATTGGACCTAAAACATTTGGACATTCAGATGGAACTCCAACATAGATTAAAGACCTAAACAATTCAGGGTTTTCATTTAATACATAATGAGAAATTAAACCACCCATAGAATGACTAATAACTATAGATCCCCTTTTACCATTTTTATCATAAATTTCTTTTAAAAGTTTTCCAAGTTTTGCAGCATTTATATGGGAAGATAATCTCCAGTCATAACCAAAATCATGGACTGTAGTTTTTGGATTTGCTTCTAATCTTTTGATAAGTTTTTTCGAAATATCAATTGGTCCAATATGAGTAAGCATTCCATCTGGGTAAATTGTTTTTTCAACATTTAACTCATCTTCAATTTTTGGGCCAATATATAAATCTATTTTTCTTAAATTAAATCCTGCTTTTATTGGTATCCAAAGTCTTCTATGTGTCTTTGCATCTCTTAAAATACTACCTCTATAACCTCCCAATATGACAATATCACCTTCTAATTCATCATAGATCGATTCATAATCTGGTTTTTCTTCATCTTTGATTTTATTTAATAAATCAATTGAAGGAGTCAAAGCTTTACGAATGGCTCTAAACCTACTATTATCTACTCCTTTATAATTTTTGAACAAGTATTGTTCTTCAATTGTACTAATAGATTCTTGTCTTGCTAATTTTAAATTCAATTCTTCTTTAGAGATATTTTTAAAAGCTTCTTCTAAATCCTCATCTTCTTCATCACTATCATAATTTTTTTCCAAGAATGGTATCTTTATTGAAGGTAATGATTTTGTAGAAATAGAATTTCCAAATGGTAATTGAAGTGAAAAAATTTTGTGTTCATCATTTTTATTAACAATTTTTTCATCTTCATTTCTAGTAACATTATTATCAACTTTCCCTGTAACATTACTTTTATCCAAGGGAAACTGCAAGTTTTGACGACTACGTGTAGTATGAACCACTGGAGAACCTCCTATGATTGAAGATGCATCATTTCTTGATATACGAGGTCTTGCAGTTTTAAGTTTATCCTTTGCTTCCTCACGGTGTTCTTCACCGTCATAAATTTCATTACTCTCTGTAGATGTCAATGAATCACTTGAACTTCTCACTAAATTGGTGTCAAGCGAGTATGGAACACGGACATTAGTATTACTATTGCTATTATTATTACCATTACCATTGCCCTGAATATCATTGTTATTATTATTAGGATTAATCTCCGAATCATCACTGTTGCTTCTACGCAACAATTCATTTGATAAAGCACGCGCTCTACTCAATATACCACCACCACCACATTGTCCATTATTATTCGGAGGAGCCAACGTCGTACTTCCACCAAAAGCATCTTTAAATCCAAATGAAACACTACTGCTTCCACTATTACTTTTACGATGTTCACGATCATTATTATCTTTACTGCGGTTAAACTTAAACGTTCCTGAAGACGGAGACGACAATTTTTTAAACACTGATTTCATCCTAAAATATAAACTTTATCATTACTTCTTTATTCATTCAAAACAAAATCTTAAAATTACCAATCTTCAACCTTCAATCTTTTTTCTTTCAACTTTTTATCTTTTAATATCATTCGAAATTATATATTGCTCATTGGTGAAAATGGTTACCAAGCCCGCGGGAAACCTTTAGGGGCTTGCTTCACATAGCAAATCAGCGTGTAAATATAGTTGAAAATCCAACAAATAATTAAAAATAATTAAGAGATATATAGTTGATTGATGAGATAATTAATAAGAAGAATTAAATCCATCAGGAATTGATTAATTATTCTTTTTAGTTAAAAAGAAGAAAAGAAAAGAGAATTAGGGGTTTCTTTTTTTTTGTTTGTTTGTTTGTTTTTGGTTGTGGTAAAATTTAAGATGTCACCGCCAGTTGTTCCATTTTCTGCACAAAATGTTAAATTAGTTTCTTCATTATATCGGCGTTCTTTAAGAACAACAAGAGATTGGATTAATAGACCGGATTTATATAGGTTGAAGGCACTAGAAATTAGAAACCTTTTTGAAGCAAACAGACTGGTTGAAGATCCAAACAAATTGAAGACGATATTGGATGATGCTGAAAGTTTGTTGACAAGTTATGCTCATCCGGATCCAATTATACCTCCATGTAGACCTGGCGGTACGAGATTTGAAAGAAATATTCCTCCAAGAAGTGATACGATGGTTCCAAGTGATGTCTGAGCAGATGGATAGACTTTGACTGCTGAAACCCTTTTTACCTTTTTATCCTATTTATTTATTTATTTATTTATTTATTTATTCTATTTATTCTATTTATTTATCAAATATACACGTTTTACTCTCTAGGAATTGATGAGAACCATAACACACACAGAATCCTGTAGACTAAACCACTTTCTCTTCAATCTAAAGAGGTTTGTTTTGTAGAGCATAGTTTCAGCTTTGGAATCTTCAATTACCAAAAAAAAAGAACGGTCGTTTGTGGCTTACCAATTGGTATCATTTAGATGTTGATTATAACAAAAGAGCTTTTCAAGTAGAAACATATTTGTGAATGGTTTAGTTTATGAATATTAATCATCCAAGGGCGCTACGGTAGAGAAGATAAGAGAGGAAGAGTTCTATTGATATATTGTATCTATGTGCTTGAGTCTATAGAGATCTGGATGTATGTGTATAAATATTATTGATTGGCCCTGGTGTTTTTTGCATTTTCAACAAAGAATTTTTTAATCAATTAGTTTATTGTTTAATCATATTTAAGCTTGATAATTTATATATCTAACTTGATTAGATTTTTTTTGCCGTTCATTGCTTGTGAGAAAGAAGAAGAAAGGAGTTTTTTTTTTTATTTTTATTTTTAATTTTTTTTATTTTATTTGGTTGTTACTAGTTGTTGTTGGAAAAAATGGATCAAGATGATAATTTGGGGAAGCAAGTTCAGGAAAAGGAAGCTCTTTCAACGACATTATCAGGAGTTGCTTCAGCATCAATAGCGGCTCCTCCTATTCCTCATATAACTACAAACATAGTACCACTTTCTACAATTTTGAAAAATTATTCAGAACATTCATATAAAGAATTAACACAGTTATTAATAACTTTACAATCAACTACAACTTCAGATTTAGTGAAAAAAAAAAATTATTGGAATTATTAGTTAAGTTTAGAGAAAATTTTATTAGACTTTATGTATTAACAAAATGGTCAAGATATGCTGAAAATTTTACAAAATTAATAGATTTACTCAATTGGTTAAGAATGATTATTGAATCTATATCTTCAAATCCTATTTGGGGATTAAAAAATTTAAGTAATTCTTTAACAAGCGCAAAATTACCAAATCCTGATTTAATTACAGCTTTAGAAGTATTAGTTAAAGGAAGACCACAATTACCATCATATAATTTTATTAAACAAGATAGTTTATCTGCATCAACAATTTTGAAAACTTTAAAAAATTTGAATGTTATATTATCATTAAGACTTAGTTTAATACAAAGTTTACCAAAAAAATTTTATAATTATACAGTTAAAGATGGAAGATGTTATTTCAATATTCCAAAAGGTTTCCAATGTTGTGTTTCTTTAGCAAATGATGATGTTAATAATTCACAATTTTTTTTAATTGATTTTAAATTTAATTTCATTTTTAAAGATAATATAATTGTATATAATGATGAAATAACAAAATTACCTACAGTCACTCATGAAAGAGTGGAAAATTTATCAAATCAATTATTACAGGCAAATAGATTAAATTCAAGTGGTGGATTGAATGAATTATATAAATTTTTGCATAATTTCACCTTAAATTATAAATTATATTTAATTCATCGTCAATTAATTTTAATGAGAATAGGTTATTGGAAATCACAAATTAATCATACATATAACGCTGATAAAAACATTATTATTATAAATTATTGGGTTAAGAGTACTCAAAAGAAAAATCTGAAATCATATTTCGAATTAAGCGTTTTGAATGATGAATTAGTATTGAAGTGGATTAAAGATGGAATATTAATTGAAACAATACAAACTTTTGAAGATGAAAATGAATTTTGTATTGAAAAAATTGTAACCAAATTCACAGAAGA
The DNA here is from genome assembly GCA_001661245.1 of Pachysolen tannophilus NRRL Y-2460. Taxonomy (NCBI): domain Eukaryota; kingdom Fungi; phylum Ascomycota; class Pichiomycetes; order Alaninales; family Pachysolenaceae; genus Pachysolen; species Pachysolen tannophilus. The sequence continues at coordinate 1,533,501 of KV454013.1, forward strand.
ACATGTCAAAAAATTAATGTTTAGCATATATGATGAGTTATTAGTATTGACAAATGATAACACCAATAAGGTTCAAATAAAAGAAACAGATAACACCCCTCAATTAATGTTGGAATTATTGTCAATGAAATTCACAACTTTTTCAATTTCGCCATTATCAGGATTAATTTATTTCATCAATCCATCACCTTTAGTTGCTTCTTTTGTTACCTTATTGAATCAAGATTTACAAGAAAACTTGAATAAACTTGCAATTAGATTGTTATCTTTATCTTTAGAAACTAGAGTTGAGCGTTTGAACTCTATGATGTCTTCAACTGGCTGGTTTCAAAGTAAAATTGTTAAATTATCAGGTGAAGAAGAATCCAAACTTACAAGTACAAAGCTTTTAAATTCTATTCAGTATTTCAAACGTAAAGATTGGCCACAAGGTTGGTTTTTAGTTGCCAGTATCAATGTAAATACTACTGATAATCTCAATTGGTTTGTTTGTAGAATCAAGTCATATTTGGGAAACTGGTCGATTCAGTGGTATGAGAAGTTGGATATCTTGTCTTTGCTTAAAAATACAAATGATACTGCTGATGGTTTAGTCGATCATGATACATTGAGTGCTTTGGCCGAATTGTCAACTTCTAAATTATTATCACATATAATTGTTGAAGAATTAGAAAACAGTGGTGCTAAATTGAAGATGATCAACAGTAATATTAAGAAAGGAATTTTAGACCTCTTCATGGAAGATGGAAACCTTGATAGTAAAGAACCATTCTTGATAGTGGAAAATGGGTCTTTTTTCAAAATTCCAAATGCTTCAAGTTCTATTTTCATTAAAATTAAATTATTATCGTCAAATAATTTAAAAATTGTAATATATGGTAGGTTGAAAAATTTTAAAATGAATAGTTTAAATGAGACTATTCAAGAAAGAAATCAAAATGATGATGATATGATTTCTGAAGAAAATTCTCAACAGGATGATCAGGAGCAGGCAAGTTTAAATTATGATTCATCGACGAGTATTTTCAAAATTATTTCAATTGTTAATGGTAATTTCATAACAAGTAATAATGTCAACTCGATAAATGCAATTAACAACATTCCAAATGTTATGTCATCAATAAATAATAATCGTAAAAACACACATAATAATGTTGGTAATAACAGTAATAGGAATATTGTTAATAATCATAATGTGAATAATAATAAAGTTTTGAAAAATTCATTAAGATTGATTTCAAGATTTTCCAAGATAGTCACATTGATTCAAAATATTTCTACAGAAGAATCTGTTAAGATTATCAGGAATACTTTGAAAACTATTGAATTTCAATATGGGGGTGATGATCAAAAAACAGCTCCTCAAACAGCTACTCTTAGTATATTAGATCCTATCAATAAGAGTGGTTCGAAAAGATCTTTTGCTCCTAAATTTTCCTCTTTGCTGTCGAATTTTGAATTAAAACTTTCAGAATCAAATCCTCATCAAATATCACTTTTACAATTGACAAATTTGATGAACAAAGTAGGTATATTACCAATGTTAAAAGTTTTAAAATTGACGTTACCAATTGTTGAGTCACTATCATGTTTAAATAAATTTAAAGATGACATGGTATTTATTAACGAAGATGATACTTTAAAGAAATTTCCAGTCCTTACATTCAGACCACTTTGTTACGAATCCAATTTGTTCAATATATTATATAATGTAATGAAACCTTCAGAACCTACAAAGAGGAAGGCAAAGAAATCAACTGGTAATAATATGGAAAATCAAAAGACATACGAAAAATTATCCTTTTCGTTGACAATTGAGTTGAAAAATTCTAGAAACAAAGATATAATCTATTTACATTCACAAACTTCAGCTACATCATCCCTCCAATATCAACCCCAGATTTTAAAAGACATTTTCAGTGGTAAAATCAAATTTCCAAATTCGATTCCGTTGGATTCAGGTATCGCTTGCGAGTACAAAAACTGTTACGACTTGATAAACTGGATCCACGACAAGATATGCACCTATTACTTGGGCTTAAAAGATGAGGACACTATAAACAGCACTGGCACTGTCGCCATCGGTAACAGTAATAACCACGATCAAAGCTCCATCAATAATAACGGTATCAAGGTTTGAAAAAAAAAAAAAAATTTGTAAATCCCCATTTTTGTTGTACTATCTCACTTATTCCATCACTTTATTTCCTTGTGTATTTTACCGTATAGTCAACTAATTACTAATATAACTCACAAAAATCATCCTCAATAACACTATACCTGTATTCCAACTCGTTCCATCTAGTCTTTCATCTGATCTTCATCACTGCTTCGAAGAAAAGATCCAAAAAAGAGGTCAGATCGTGCTCCGCGACATATGTCGTTTTTTCGCGGCGGACATGTGTCATTTTCCTTTAATTCTGGAAAAATCTTCGAAGACGACAAAAATACTTAAAATACTTCTTTTTATAAGGGTATAAAATTAAAACAACTATAAAATAGTACGAGGTCAATCCACTGCTATATAATTGAATTTTGTTATATCAGTCAATCAGAAGCTCGTTGTTATTTGGAAGATGTCAAGTACTGCACCAGAAGGTAAGTTTTCTTTGATTGTTTTTTTTTTTTCCTGTTTTATTTATTTTATTTTATCTCTTTTAATTCTCTCTTTAATGCATAATCGCAAGATATACGACTAACATATTGTTATATTTTACAGTTTTATGGGCGCAAAGATCCAATGCGGAAGATGAAACTAAGAATTTAGTGTTTTTAACTGTTAGAATTATTGATCCAGAAGATGTTAAAATTGATTTAACATCTACTCATTTGGTATTTGATGCCAAATCTGGTGGTCAAGATTATCATTTAAATTTGGAATTTTATAAAGAAATTGATACTGAGAATTCTCAATATCATACTACTGGTTCCCATGTTTTTTTCTTGTTGAGAAAAAAGGAGAAAGAACAGGAATATTGGCCAAGATTGATCAAGGAGAAATCAAAATTACATTATATTAGGACAGATTTTGATAAATGGTGCGATGAAGATGAGCAAGAAGAAGATAATGCTCATGAAGAATTGGGTGGTTTAGAAGGATTACAAAACTTTGGCGGTGCTGGCGGTATGGGTGGCATGCCTGGTATGGGCGGTATGCCAGGTATGCCAGGTATGGGAGGCATGCCTGGTATGGGTGGTATGGGCGATGGCCTGTTTGATCCTAAACAATTTGATTTTTCAAAATTGGCTGAACAATTCGGTGGCGGTGATGCAAGCAGTTTAGATGCCTTAAGTAAAGCACAGGACATTGAATCATCCGACGAGGAAGAAGAGGAAGTGAAGAAAGAAGAAGAGTAAACACCCCCAATTAAACAAAGAAATTTGAAGTAAAAAAAAAAAAAGGAAAAGAAATGCTTCCTACTACTATTTTCACTCATCACAAAATAAACCGCTTTTTTCGATAATTTTTATTTTTGGTTTTATCTTTTGTTTGTTTTTATTATAGTTGTAATGAATAAAAATCAATTCTTTAAAAAAAAAAATTAAAAACACAAATATGAAAATGAGTTGTCTATCTAAAATTAATAGTAAGTCTACATCTTGGCTATCAATTTCGTTCAAAGAGTAAAAAAAAAAATGAATATTAACTTGAGTAAAAACAAGAAATACAGAAACCCATATATATATATATATATAAGCTAATATAGTCATTCTACACGGATTGCAATTTAATGGCATCACCTTTGTAGATAATTTGTGAACCTGACCATTTCTTACCTGGTTGTAAAGTAATGAAATCTCCTACATGACCTGGTTCAACACAAACCATTTTGTGGAACCCATCTTTTGGTTCGAAATCACCCATTCCTTTTGCCTTTTCAACCCAAGGATTCCATACAACCACATCTGGAAGATTTTCTCTTTCGATATTGTGTATAACTTTACCTAATTCAATGACTTGTAAAAGTTTTCCAGTAGAAACTTTTTTATATATTCTATCAAACTCTTCATGAAAAGTAATTGCTGGTGCCTTTTCTTGATAAGTTTCTTTTAAAAGTTGATCATAACAATATTCTCCGGGCAAATTATTAATTAAAGTGTCTGTAATATCATTTATCAGTAAGTAAGAGTGAAATAACCAATTAAATTTCCAAGGTTTCTTATCAGTGTTTTCTACCTCAATTGTAGTCTTTAATGAGTCCTTGTCCAATTCAACGGTTAAAATTAAAGTAAAGTCATTATCACCATTATCCCATTTGGAATAAACATCTTTGTTTGCAAGATCCGGACTTAGCGCAAATTCAACAGTTGGTGGGTTTTCTTTAGTTTGACCTAAAAATTCCCAAGTAGAATTTCTAGCAAAACCATGTTGAGGTAAATTTTCAAAACCCTCATCTTGTGATTTACCAAATACCGGGAAAACCAACGGAATACCACCTCTAACAGGTTTTGAACCATCCAATTTTGCAGCAGATGAAAGCCATAACTGATCAACACCTCCAACTTTCCAAGAATAAATCGTTGCACCATAGTTTAAAATCTTGACCGAAGTCAACGGATCCGAAGGATGTGTTAAAATCACTTCCGTTTCTGTTGCTTCAACTGGCATTTTCTCCTATTACTAAATTCAACTCAATTGACTCAATCAACTATTCAATTGCTATTTCAAACTACAAAAATTAAATATATATATATATGTATATAATTCATCAATTACAATTTACGGATATATGAAATTTAGTTATAATATGCTACACGTGACTTTTTTACACGACGAACCCAAAAATTCAGCTGAAAGATAACTGAAAGATAGCTGAAAGATGACTTATTATTAGCAATAATTCCACTGGTTATCATCATCATTACCATTTTCACTAGTGATCTGTTTCTTGTTGGTGACCATTAGGTCCTAGGAATGTTCTCTCGTCGATTTCTTCGCTTATTCTATTCAATTCAGAATCTAGTTGTTCAAAATTATTAATATTTGAAGCTGCTCCGTTTTGTCTCAAGATATCTTTCAATTTTTCGATAACTTCCTTTTCATCTAATTTATTTGTATCTTCCATTCCATACTCTTTAATAGTTTTCAAGCCGTATAATGCTGTCAATATTGAGATGATTAAAGCAACATAACCTTTCAATGTAAATCCAGGAGGTAATGGCATTGGTTGAACGTTCTCACCTGTAAGATCTTTGAAATTAATTGAATTACCTGCTGCGTTACCACTAGTTGCAACATTAGCTGATTTACATATTTGGAAATGATTTTCAGAAATAAAATTATCATGAGTTTGGAAAAGTTTTTGTATTTCGAAAGGAGATTCGATGAAAGTTACAGCTAAACCTTGAGATGCCACATGGTAATCCACATGACAATGGAAAAACCAGACCCCAGGGTTGATGGCTTTAAATCTGATGATCATGTTACCATAAGGTTCAAGCATAACTGTATCTCTAACAGAAGGTCTCTGTGGGAATTCTGGTTGTTTAGACATATCATATGGAACTGGATCTTCATATGGTGGTGATCTGTATAGTATTTGAAAATTATGACCATGTAAATGGAAAGGATGTTTACCCGAGTCATAATTATTTATTATAATATCAATGACTTCATCTTTTTGGAGTATATAAGAGTTTGTATTTGAGCCATAAATTTCGATATCATTTGCTAATTCACCACTTGATACCGCAGTGAACAAAGTAGGAATCTTTGGAGCAACATAGGTCTTGTTATTTAATAAAGCATAACTTATTCCATCTCCTAAATTGTTCATTTCTAAATTCAATGAAATTTGATAATCAGAATCATCCAAAAGTTCAATATTTTCCATTGGTTGTAAATAATAATCACTAATTAATCGTTCTTCTAACTTAGATTTAGTAAAATCGGATTCAAAAACTTTCTTTGATAATTTCTCCTTTGACAGCGCCTCATTGTAGACTAACCAGTTAGTTCCATATAACTCTAATTCATCTGGGAGAAGGTCTAACATTTCATCATCCAATACTTGAATAAATTTATAATTTTTATTGTTATTTACCTTTGTAGTTATAAACACAGACATTCTTTGACCCACAGCTAAATATATCACATCAGTCTTATTTGGTTTAACAAATACACCATCAATTTCCACTATGGTGAATTCATGATCTTCAATATATAAATATTGAGAAACAAAGATCCCAGTATTAACTATATGCAACAAATAAGTAGTATTTGTTTCTACACTAAGTGAAACATTTCTCGAATCGTTAAGTAGGATATTTTGTGGAATTGGTTCAGCTCCAGTTGGATTATATCTTGACTTATATTTTTCTTCTAATATCCAACTTGGATCATAAAACCAATCAGTAATTGTAAGTGTTTTCTCCTCGTCATAATCTTGATAATTTTCTGACATGAATTCATCATCTTTAATAACAAAAGCACCTCTTAACCCATCAGAGTATTGCATATTTGTATGAGAATGATACCAATATGTACCTCTTTGACCATCAACGGTAAAATTATACAACATCGTCTCACCTGGAGGTATAGGACATTGTGTAACCATTTCAGGACCATCATTCCCTACAGTACCATGTTGAAAAATTCCATGGAAATGTAAAGAGGTATTAACCGTTTCTAATCCATTATATAAATAAAGTAAAACTGTATCACCTTTGTTAACTTCTATTGTAGGTAAGGGAAATTGATTATTAAAACTGATAACATCTCTTTCCATAACACCATCGGGAGAAGCCCTAATCCAACTTGCATTAAAATGGAAAACATGGGTCGCTGCCTCAGCACAGCATAACGAAGCAAAGCATAGGATCAACCAAACTGGTGTTGCAAAATACATCGTTGATCGTTAGAGCAATTTAAACTAAAATAAAATAATAACTTTGAAATCTTCACCTTATACGCTCGCTTAAAATCTTTTCGTACAATGCAGAGAAAAAGGCCCAAAAAAAGAAAAAAAAAGGAAAAAAAAAATTTCAAATTCCGCCCAGAAAAGGCAGAAGATCCTGGCTAAAAATAAAATAAAATAGGCGGTAAAGTGGGCGGGACAGCGGGAGGAGTTCCGAGAGAGGGTTCGAGATAGCAGTTTCCAAGGAGAAATTTATCAGTAAATTGAACCTACGATATATCAACTAAGTTTATTCAGAGTGAGCATATTGAAAACTTAGAATATATATAAATATTTATTGTTACAAATAATCCTTTACCCATTCATTTTGCATAATTTCTTTGCAAGTTATTCTTTTTTCCTTTTTAACAAGACAATTTTCTACAATTTTTTTGGCGCCTTCCCATTTTTCCAAATCTTGTAAAGTATCATCTTTAAGATAATACCAGTCCCAATCGATGAGAGCTATTTTGTGTGCTGTTCTTTGTTTTGTCTTTTGAGATGCGGAACTGATATGACTATTAGCACTAACAGGTGCTGGATCAAAGGGTAATTTTCCTTCCATTAATGAATAAAGTAATACACCAAGTGACCAAACATCATTTTTCTTTCCATCATATGGTAATCCCATCAATAGTTCTGGCGATACGTAATCTTCCGAGCCACATCTAGTTGTTAATAATGGTGCATTAGGGTCAATTTTCTTGGATAAACCAAAATCTGTTAACGTTATTAGTGGAGGTAATTCGACTGAGAAATCATCAATACTTAATAAATCCATTGCATGAAAATTCAACAAGATATTTTCCAATTTGATATCTCTATGTACGATATCATGTTCATGTAAATAATTTACTGCACTTACCAAATTTGCAAAAAATTTTCTAATTAATTCTGGTACAATAATGGATCTATAAGTAGAAACAAATTCGTATAAATCACCTCCAATGCAATAAGGTAAAATCATTATTACTTCATCTTTAGAGATATTATGAGCCAATAATTTTATAATATTTGGGTGATCAATCATTTTCAAAATTTCCAATTCTCTTATCAATGAACTTTCAACTCTTGATCTTGTTTGTTGTAATTGTGGTAGTGTTGATATCTTGATTGCTACTTGTAATTTTCTATCCAATTGTTCACCCAACAATACTACACTAAAATTTCCCCTTCCTATTTTCTTCAATGGTCTATACTTGATTGACTTTTCATTTTTATCGTGAGCTGTATAAACATCTCTGTAAAGTGTGATATTTTCCAAATCTTCATCATCAATACCTTCGCCTTCAGCTTCTTCACTACTCTGTTGACGTAATCTCATAATGGATGAAGTTGTGGGCGTTGAAAAATTTCTAAAACTTCCCTCAGTATTACTCGAAATTGGATCTGAGTTTTTACTAAGCACAGAACCTGCCGATATTCCTCTATTCAAATCACTTGACTTGAACTCCGATATCACCCTGCTATGCTGTAAATGTTGTCTTTTCAACGATGGATCTCTACGAAGTTTTGGAATCACCAAGATATTATCTCCATTGGAATTGACATTGGCATTAGCACTAGCAGCACCTCCTCCGGCGCCTCCTCCAGCGCTTCCAGCTCCAGTTCCAGTCCCAATACCAATACCAACTCCACCATTCGACGTTGAACTCCCACCTCTTCTATCCCTCAAGTAATCAATCACATGAGACGATGACGCTGCTCCAGGGTCCCATTGACCATTACCAACCAAAGGTGAAGGTAAATGCGTCACAGAATGCAACGTTGCCTGCGAAAACCCACTACTCTGATTGACCATCGGCACCGATGACACAGGTACAGACCCAGTCTCAATAGGTCCAAACGTCACTTCTTGCCCATTATTCTTAGGTATACTTATATTCAAACTCACTGCATTGGCCTTAGCCCTCGGTTGACCTTCTTTCCCATTACTCATCAAACAACCATCACCTCCATAACCTCCATAATCATCAATCTCATCATCCACACGATCAAATTTCCCATCACCACCCATATTCTTACCAGACGACATTTAAAAACTTAAGCGCCAAAAAACCAACCGCCAACTTCCCACTTAATCACCAACCACGTATCCACGTTACAACGTTATAATCACAACTTCGTCTTGATGTCTTGACCTCTTACTTTTTATCTTGCGCTAAGCGCCAACGCTTTGCCCATAAATTTATTTTTTATTTTTTTTGTTTTTCTTCGTTACAAAAAGCAAACAAACGTATAAAACAGTAGTCCTCAAAGTATCAATGACCAAATAAGGAAATACAATCTTTGTTTTGTTTTGTTTTCTGTTTTCGGAATTTTTTAAATTTTTTTTTTGATTTTTTTTTTTTTTTTGCTGATAAAAATGACGTCATAATGTTTTAAGAGATTTGTGTGCGTGTGCGTGAGTGTGTGAGTGTGTATGTATAAATATAAATACAGCAATCTTTCCCCCATAAATTAGAATTTTATGAATTTAGCGCTGATACAAAGAATTAGTATGGTTGTATGATGAGTTCAGAGATAAACTTTTGCGGATTTCCTGTGGAGGTTCGGCTTAAGATATTTAGGTATGCTGTTTATGAACGAGATGGGTTAAAAGGGAAAAGGAGTCTGATTAATAGGTTAAAGTTAACATCTAAAGAGTTTTATGTTTTTTATAATGAGATGTTTTTTGAAAAGTTAATAAAGGAGTTTGGTAGGGATTATATTGGAATGATTTTAGATAAAGTATTGGATCGTTTTATTAAGCCATATATAAGGGCGTTTGAATATTGTAGGAGACGTCAAAGGTTAATAATTAAAAATTTTTTAAAACTTGCCCCACAAGACGAATTTTTTAAAGATTCATTTCAAATGGTTTATTCAATTTTGAAAAACAGGCGGTTATTTGCATCATATGATGATTATAAGACAGATACTCCTTTGAAATATCATTATAATAATTTTGTTACTATAAACAGAACTTATTTATTATCATATAACAAAACTATTTGTTTAACTCCAGATTTGTATAATTTATCTTGTGGTATAATTGTGGAAAATTGTCTTGGATTAGGCACTACTAAATTCCAAATTTTGGATCACTATACAAAGAAACCATATTTGGAGTATTACCCACCTACAAACATAAACGATATCTTGCCCAATAATAAATTTGTATTGTTAAATTTAGGAGATTTCAAAATTCCCAATATTGGTTCTAGCACCAATGCTAATTCTAATTCAGGTTCAGGTTCTGGTTCGGGTTCGCATTCGGGAACCGGTACGGGAATTGGTAATTCAAATGATAATTTGGTCAAAGTTGATGTCGTAATGGAAGAAACAGGTTTATACATCAAAAGTGGGTTCAGTATATGTTTTATAGATGTCAATGTCATACAACCAGAGTATACTGATCACGTCTTTGTTCCTTCATTGCCATCTGCTCTGTCGCTGGAAGATAACAATGCAGAATCATCGCCCGTTAGAAATAGCACTGCTTATAGACGCCGCAGTAGCACAAACAATAGTGGTCTGAGTGCTGTGACCGGTTATAACAATTATACCAACGAATCATCTAATAATGGGATTATCACCAATGGGATTACTGCTACTAGTACTGGAAGAAGACGTTCTTCAATTTCTTTGCATTCATCATTACCAACTATTAAAAACCATGAAGATTTCGATTCTCATAATTTTTTATTTTGGTATATTGATAATGATATTGATCCTCCATTTGATCAAAATTTATGTAATCCTTTTTTGAAAAATATCTATAAAGCTATAGATTTAATTGAAAATGATAAACTTTTAACTGATGATCAATTTGATTTTACTCCATATAAAGATTTAGAACATTTTAATCAAAATTTTTATTCACATTATTGTTTAAATAATAATTCACAAAAAATTAAAAGAATTTTTAAATTTTTAACAATACATCAACAAAAAGAATATGATATGGAAGTTACTAAATCTAGAAAAGAATACGAGCTATTAAGCTCAAAAGGATTAATTAATAATGATGATGTACATTGGTTTAATGAAAACACTCCTTTGAAATGGAAGTTGCAGAGCTTGTTGGAAATATAATAATACGGTATATTTAATGATTCTTGTCAATAGTTTGTTTTTTTTTTCCTTTTTTTCTATAATGCTTTACTGAGATTTAATTTTAGTTATAATGTGTATATTTATTAAATAATTTAGTCAATGGAGATTTTTAAAATTGTCTTTTTACATTTAAACAACTAATGGTAAATTAATTTTCTTATTTTTTTTATATATTAATTATTTTACATAAAAAGCAGAAGAAGAGAGGAGATACATAAAAAAAAAAATAATAATAATAAAAAAAAAGAAGAAATTAAAAGAAAACACAAGTTTCAGAAAAAGAGTGAAAACAGGATAGTATCATCAATCCTGAATAAAAATAAAGCTAATTATTATAAAGAAGTAATGACTTTTTTTTTTAAAAAAAAAAAAAAAAAAGGAAGATAGAAAAAGAAAAAAGAAGAAAAAAGAAAAAAACAGTTGAAAATTATGTGATTTATTCTTCAGATTCTCTTCTTTGCTTTTCTTTCTCCAAATAATTATACAACATAGCTAAAGCTCTTTCAACATTACTATGACTACCTGATAACGTAAACATTCTTTCACCTTGTTCATTGTCAGTTGATTCGATGTTTATGCTACAACCAGAAATTCTTCTGATATCTTGAATTCTTGAACCTCTTTTACCAATTAAAGCACCAACAAATTCAGCTGGGAAATTGACATTTTCTACAACTTCATTTCCAACTATTGTATCAGAACGATTATTGTTTGAAACTCTTGATGTTGATGTTGATGATGATGATGATTGTGTTGAAGAATAATTTTTATGTGCTCTAGGTTGTGGAACATAATATAAAGTTCCTATAGTACCTTGAAAATCTTCTAAAAGACATTTTGATATAATTTGTAAAGCTGAAGTTATAGCTTTTGGAGTTCCTTGAACTTCTACTACTCTTTCATTTGAATTTGGTAAAAAATCTTTTGAAGCAACTAATTTAATACCATAATTTTCTTGTATAGCTTTAACTCTAACACCTTGTCTTCCAATTAAAGTACCCATTTGTGAATTTGGAATAAGTAATCTTAAAGAAGCAACATCTGGTGAAGATGAAGGAGCACATAATGGTCTTAATGGGAAAAAATTATAATGTGGTTGATCAGCAGCATTATCGGCCAATTGTTTTGCAAATAAACCTAATGCAACAGTGACTTCATCAACAGCACCACTAACGGTCAAGATTCTATCCATACATCCTTCAATTAACTTTGAAACACCAGCCTTCACATTCGTCTGGTCTCTAATTGCAGAAATGCTATCACCATTCTTACCAATCAAAACACCAGCTTCTCTTCTGGATACTAAAATACGAAAATTAATCAATGCAGTGTTTAATTCAACGTTTATAGGTAAGACATCCTCTGCCAGCGGTACTGCTGTTGTTGTTGATGCTGTTGCAGTTGTTGCTGCTCCTGCCTCTACTGGTGCTACTGGTGCTGGTACTGTTGGTGTTGTTGTTGCTGTTGCTGCTGCTGATACTGGTACTGCCGATACTGGTACTGATCCACCAGTAACGTTGGCCGGGTGGCCTCCGGCCGCTGGAGAAGAAGTAGTTTCCTGTGAAGACGGCGATGATGAAGTGGTCGATGTTGTCGATATTGTAGTGGTTGCCAATGGTTTCTGTACGGCAGTAGGCCTTGCCTGACGGCGATGCGACGGTAAACCCGATTCCGACGTAAACTTGGTATCAAACAATGACTCTGACGATATGGATTCTGGCATTGTTTAAAAACTCTTTACCTAAAAATTGATCCAAACTAAAAAACTTTTCAAAAAATATATATATTTTTATAATAATAATAATATATATATATATATAAAATACGGTATTATATTAACAAGTTTTCTTTTATAAAATTATTTTTAAAAACTTTTTTTCTTTGTTCTTCTTCTCTTCTGCTCCTCTTTTTTATACAATTAATTTGATTTAAACTTTTATATATATATATATATATATTTTCCAAGTTCTTTATCTAAAAACCTTTCAACTTATTCCAATAAAGCGCTATCTTAATTATTATTCTTTAAAAAAAATTTATGTTATATATTATTATCTATTTTAATAAATAAATTTATTAAAAGAATAACTATTATATGAAAAGAAACGGCCTTACTAAAAATTTTCTTCTCTCTTCCGGTGCGTTGATTTTTAAATCAAAAAAAAAATCAAAAAAAAAAAAAGTTTCGTTTTAGGCTTCAATTCACACGACCAATTTTGATGAGGTGAAAAATACTCCAGCCGTTCGTTAGATAGCAAACTAAAGAGAAGATGGATTGATATTTAAATTTAAACCTATTTATTGAATAAATTTTTGTATTATAATAGTAACCAATTTAACCTTTAATAAAATCCTATATACTCCATCCTAGTTTATATAAATTTCTTTTTTTTTTTTTTTGCTTTTTTAGTAGACTTCATTAAGCCGTAACCCACCATCATCTTTTTCTTCTAATTGATAAGTTAATACCAGGCCATCGATGTATGTGATATAAATGATATATTTTGGTAAATTATCTTCATTTATAGGAATCATTTTTCTTGTTGCAACTCCTGTTATTGTTCTATAACCTCTATCACCTAGAGCCAATCTATTTGCGTTGGGGAAAATATATTCTTGCCTAAATGCATAACAACCTCTATGAGAACATAATCTCATTATAGTAACAAGTCCAATTTGTGATGCTGAAACAATACATGATAATTCTGGGATTATTTGTGTTATTGATAATCTATTTGAATAAGATGCTTCTTCTCCATATGATATGGTGAAATCAAATACTGATTTACAAGAGGCATTACATAATAATTTATCACATCTAAATAGTCCCATTTTAGAAGAAGTTGTAACAATTAAAAATTTATTATTAAATTTTGTCTTAATAATAGGTTCCCAATAATTTTTCCCATTAAATGATTTATGATTTTTAATTTTTGATCTTTGTTTTGTTAAATAATATTCATCATAAATTTTTCTTATTCTTCTAAATGAATCCGTTGTTGAATTAAAAGGTTTTTTAAATCCTAATTGAAAATTATTATCATTACCACCTCCTAATGGATGATGCCTATTTAATAATATTGTTGGAATATCAAAATTTTGAAATCTTGCAACTAAACCTAAATCACTTGATAAACATGGATCTGATTCAACATCAAGTTTTTCATTTTGTAATATTATTTTATTAATCATTTTTTTCTCATCTAACCATGGATCTCCAGTCATTGATTTTAAAGATCCAACTTCTTTAAAAAATTTCCCATCTATGAAATTTGTTGTCCAAACATCATCACCTAATACTGCCCTACTAATTACTATTGGCTTCAGAAATTTTACCCTTTTAAAATTCAAAGATGATTGAATTTGTTGATCATCTTCATCTTCATCTTCTAATTCTCTATCAGTTCTGAAAAAATCTTCCTCGGTATCAATCGTTATTGAACGATGTGTTTCAACACCTTCAAACCCCATATACTCATCATCATCTCCATCAAGGTAAACATTATTAGGTAAAGGACCAAACACTTTTGTCATTTTGAATTCAAATACTAATAATTCACAACTTATTGATGCACAAGAAACGAAAACAGTTATTTCCAATTTTTCATTTACAGGTACATCATCATCATCATCATCATCATCATCTTTAATAAAATTAATATCTGGAATATTATGTAATGCTTGATGAGTACTCACTGTGTAAAACTTTGCCTCTTGATGCTCAGTAGCTAAATAAAATAGTGATATTGTCTGGCTATTATCAGAAACAGCAATCATATTATACCTATTATAAAAATCTATGGACCAAGCTGATTTTTCAACTCTTAATTCAAAATCAGGTTTTATATTTATACCAAAATAACCATTATTTATAATTCTATGGTTTGAAAGTTTATTATAATGTTTAACTTCTTGTATTAATAAATCTGTAAACCATATTAATACTCTACCATTATCACAAGTAACAGCTAAAACTTCTTTATTTAAAAAAATCCCAATTTTCATAAAATTGATAGTAAAAGGGAAATAAGGCCATGTTGAAGCAGCTCTATCTCTATCAGTAATTATAGAAAGTCTTGTTTCAAATCTTAATATAGGCTCAGTATTTGGTCTTTCTAAATCATTAAAATTATAAAGAAAAATCTCTGAATTTGCTGCTGTAAATAATATTTGATATTTATCAGAAACCACACTTAAATTATTCTTATATTTTTTCCCATATTCATAATTCAATTTCTTTATTCCTAAAAATTTTAAATCTAAAGAGTCATTAAATTTTATAGCTGGTTGATATTTTATTGCCCATTCCAGATCTTCTGTTAATTGCCTAAAATCTGATATATTATATAAACAACCAAATTTCCCATCATATTCATCTTTTTCCCTTTGTGAATGATTTTCCCAATAAAGAAAAGATTCTTGTGGGTTTTCAGGTAATTGATATGGTCCATTCAATTTTAAATCAGGAGGTTCCAGATTGTTCAGGGAATTATCAGTTTTTATATAAACAAAATCATTATCATCGTTATCAACCACGGCAAGTTCATCATGGTAGTTATTCTCATTATTATTAATTTCTTCATTTACTATAGCTTCTCTCTCAGCAGTGGACAAATTATCAAAATTTACAACATTACCATCATTACGTCTAACCAATAATGAACCATTTCTATTTCTGTGATCTATTCTCATCCCACTTCCATAATTTCTATAAAAAGCATCAGCATCTTCAAATTCTTCAAAATGTCTCTCTCGTTCCACTTGTAACCTATGGTTAACATAATCATTATCCTCATTCTCATAATTCTCATCGTAAAAACTCTCCGTATCATTATCATTATTATAATATTCCCGATCACTTCCTAACAATTCACTTACTATGTAGTTTAATTCATGAGTACTATGTACTACACTTAAAGATTGCCTTTTGATTCCACAATCATTCAAATATCTTTCAAACCTTCTTCTATGATCTGCATCTTGTGATTTCAATGCTAACCGTCTAATTCTCTCATCACTATCCATCGGCTGTTGATTTGAATTGATTATGCACAATGAATTAGAAGTCGACGGCGGAGATATGAAAGGCGAAGATGGATCTTGATTTGGAGTTGATAACTGATTATCTCGCAATGCTCTATTACTTGAAGCAAGCTCCTGTAACAAGTTGATAGCAGGATCACTCATCTTGACGTATTCATCAACATCGACTAATTCAATTTTTTAAAATGTTTATTATAAATAATATAGAAAATTAAAATAAAATTAAATTAAATTAAATATAAAAACTTTTTATTAATTTAATCACATTAAAAAGTAATATTATACAAGTGATATAATAAGATTTAATTAAGGTAGTAGAGTCTGTCAGGAATAAGGATGGGAGAAGCAGAACATCACGCTGAATATTCTTCATTTGATCTGAGTCTTTCAAAGGCAGAAGTTTTACAACAAGTTATAGATTCGTATGAGTCGTTGGTCTTTGAACAGCAAAACTGGGTTTGTAATCTATCAAATGCTTCATCACTTATATGGCATGCATATCATTCGATGAATATCCCAGTGAATTGGTCAGGTTTTTATCTTGTTGATCCCAAAGTTTCAAAACAACTTATATTGGGTCCATTTCAAGGTAAAGTTGCCTGTCAGACTATTGGATTTGGTAGAGGTGTTTGCGGAACATGTTATTCTACGATGGAGACTCAGTTAGTTCCAGATGTTAATGAGTACCCTGGACATATTGCCTGTGATGGGGAGACCCAAAGTGAAATTGTGGTTCCTGTGATTTCTAAGGGGAAAAATGGAGAAGCAAATGTCATAAGAGGAGTATTAGATATTGATTGTTTGGCGAAAGAAGGATTTGACGAAGTTGACAAGAAATTTTTAGAATTGTTAGCAGAAAGGATTGCCGAAACATGTGAATGGTAGCAATAGCTGATTTTCAATGAAATTAAATTAAAAAGTCTATAAATTATATTTTTTTTTTTTTGTTGTAACTTTATAATGCTATGTAATCTTATTAAGCAATAGTACAGATGGTATTCAATTTTTCGTAACCTAACTTGCATCAATTAACATCTGTCCAACCAAATGGTGACCTGCTTCTCAAGTAGGCTCCATATTTATAGAAAATAAATGGCATAGGTATTAATGCAGTTGCACAAAATGCTAATAATGTTGTAGCCCAATGAATACCTAATTTTTCATACATTTGTAAAGTGAATAATGGGAACACGCCGGCCATCAGTGATCTAATCAAACTGTTGGCAGCCATTCCACTAGCAGCAAATAATCTGTAGGCATCAACAGTATAAGTGAATATTCCAGTGAAAATTAATGCGGTTCCAAGACCATAACATGCAGAACCTATAAGAGGGCCTATCCAAAAACATTTTGAAAATGCTGTCCATGCTAATATAAATAATCCAATTGCAATGAATATTGAACCTAGCATTACCAGTGGTAGCCTAAATTCAGGTTCATGTTTCCCATTATTTCTTTCTATTTGAACTTCATAAAGTTTTTGAAGAAGAGGTGCTGAAGGTAATAATAATAATATTCCTACAATTAAACCCATAAAGGACAAACCTTGACCCATGATTCCAAATCCATAAACTTCACTGAAAATGTATGGGAATGAAACGAAAAACATATAAACAATTGCCAATATCAATCCTGAGTAAAAACATAAAGACAACATCATTGGATCTTTAATCAAAAGTAATAAAGGTCTCTTTGATGATAAAATAGTTGATTGAAATAAAGTTAAAGGAGTTCTTTCCAAAGGAGCATACAACATTTGATTACCTGTTTCCTTTCTCAATTTTATTGCTTTTCTCTTTATTAAAACCGGTACATATGTTTCAGGAACAAATAAAATAATTGCAACTAACATTGCACCAGAGAATATTAACATAACATGGAAAGTCCACCTAAAGTATATAGAAGAATTTATAGCTGCAGATATCAATGGTCCTAAAGAAGGTCCCAAAAATGGCATAATTGAATAGACAACCATAGCAGTACCTATTTGACTTTTATCAAACATATCTGAAATTGTTCCAGATGATACAGACATGAAAGCACTTCCAGAAAACCCTGTCATAAACCTACTGAAAAGTACTCCTCCAATATTATCACAAAAAGATGCAATTAATTGAAAGCACACCACACAAAATAATCCTCCAACATAAGTCAATCTGCGTCCATGATACTCACTTATTGGAGAAAGAAATGTAGGCCCAAGACCTAACCCAAATATATATAACGATATTCCAAGGATAGAAACCTCACGGCCAATGTGGAAAAATTCCATAACATGATCTGTAGCCATTGACCAACAAGAAGAAATCATCGTAATACACAAGGCTGTGAATGAAACAATCAAAGTTATTATCCATTTCCGAACAAAAGACATATTTTTAGGATCTGCAGGGTCATCTCTGCCATCAAACCTAACTTCGTTAGGATCTTTACCTTCAAGTACTTCTATAGATGACATTTCTTTCAGAAAACTATAACTAGCTTCCTTTCTTGGATCATATGTAATCCCTTCCTGTTTCCCTACTTCTACGGGCTCTTTCGTCTCAGAGTCCAAATCTGGACCAGTCTGCCTACTTTCCTCTCCTGAATCTCTTATTGATAACATATATTTCAAGTTGAAAAGAAAAAAAAAAAAAATAAAATAAAATTTTTATCCTTCTTACTCAAACCTTGTCAACTCACTTTGACAATTTAAGTTTACTACCAATAATCAAAATTAAAAAAAATCAGAAGTTTGGGAAACTATATTTACTCTACCCTCTTCTGGCCTTCTCCTCAACTACTCAATAGTCCATATAATCTCAATAGTTTATACCAAGGTTTAAAGAACTCTTAACTACATATTTCAACTTCTTCCAAATGTTGACGTTTTGCCGAATTCAGTGCTTTTCTCCGAAACTCTATCGGAGTTTGGCCATCCTGTCTGTGTTGAAGCTGAATAATTCCAGCAAAGATGGACTAGGTGGACATATACGAATGAAATGGAATGATATACGTTATATGTTTGTATCAATAGATGATTCATGTCTCTGAGTTATGGGTTTGAAAGTTTGAAAGGAAGGAACTTTCTAAAAGATGAAAAAAGTGAAGAAGAAGAAAAAAAAAACTAATAATAATAAAAATAAAGAAAAAGAACAGAAAAGAGTATACACACACTTTAGCTCACATTTATTGTTTATTTCCAAGTAGGTCTGAATTTTTCAAAAGGGGTATGGGTGGGGTTTTTTTTCAAGGTTCCTGAAAAGTTATTATCACCAGAGTAGGAGCTGATGTTATGTAAAGTTGTTGATTGAACTAGTCCTTTTGTAGGGCGATCCAAATTTCTTGGATCTTCCTTTTTGGTCGACTTCAAAAAGGATGTTCGTAAATTTCCTGAAGTTGTAGATTTTTTCATTGAAGAGCCTTTATGATTTGGTATATTTGCCAATGTTGTAGATTTTGGTAAGGAGGAGTGTTGATCGTTGGAATTTGTAAATTTTGATAAGGAAGCTGAAGTTGGTCGACAAAATGATGGTAATTTTCTCATGGAAGAAGTAGTTGTAGCTGTAGCATTAGCATTAAAATTAGTACTGCTGTTGCAGTTACTATTATTTAATACTGTTATTTGTGAAATTGATGATGCAGATCTGGGTAGATGAGAAGCTGTTGGTTTCAGAGGTGCTGTTGTTGTCCTGGTAGTACTGAACTCTCTAGTAGATGGGAAAGATACGATTTTTTTCTCTGCGGTTGTCATTGTCT
Organism: Pachysolen tannophilus NRRL Y-2460; assembly: GCA_001661245.1. Lineage (NCBI taxonomy): Eukaryota > Fungi > Ascomycota > Pichiomycetes > Alaninales > Pachysolenaceae > Pachysolen > Pachysolen tannophilus. The sequence continues at coordinate 1,553,276 of KV454013.1, forward strand.
TTTTGGTACTTTCCCTCTTTGCAGCAACCATCTTCAGTGAATGATTGGTCAACCTTTCCATTGCAGCTTTCCTATTACGTTCATCTTCTTTTCTTGTATCAGTAGGATTTTTATTGTTATTACAATCCTTTATCGTATTTGAATCCAACATCTCTTCTGGACCCAATAAAGTTTTTCTTCTTTTCTGAACACTTTCAATTGTTGTTCCAGATTCATGTTTCTTCATGGAGCCTTTATCATGATTTGATAAGATCTTAGTCGTCTCCAACTCGTGTCTATGAATCAGTCCAAGTTTCTGTTCATTTTTATGATGCTCAGCTGCATAATGAGACTTTATCGACTGCATCTTATTAAAACTTGCTCGATGAGCCAATTGGAAACGAGAACTGACTTGACTTCTTGGGCTAAACAACTTTCTTCCCAGTGGAGACTGCCTATTGCTCAATCTTCTTCCTTTACTAATATCATTCAAAGAATTAGCCTGGATCATATTATTTTCCACCCTAGAATTTAATTCATTCAACAAAGTACCTGTCAATTTTTTGGAAAATTTTTTTTGTAATAAAATCTCACTTTCAGAAGCAAACTTAAAGTTTGGAAAAGAATTATTGCCATTATTTTCTTTATTTGATTCATCAAGATTTTTGTTTTGTTTCAAGTCTTCAACATTTGGATACAATGGTTTTTTGATTCTGAAATTAAACGTTGGAGTTCCTGCCACACTTTTAATGCTAAGATTATTCAATTCACCAAGAATATTACCTTTCAAAGGAGTTGCTCTTTGTATTTTTTGGCTCGAATCACCTGGAGCGAGCTTGTTATTACTATCGGCACTGATTTCAAACGATGGGAAAAAGCCGGGAATTGCAGAACTATCAATTAGCGAAGAATCAACCATCGAGATATCCGACATTTTTGCCCTTTAAAAGTTAAAAGAAAATAATTTTTGATACCTCTCTAACCTGAACTGAATTTTATAAATCTTCCGAGCAGTTGAAATTTATAAGTTTTTGGTTGAAGAACAAACAATGTAGCAGCCCAACTTTTCAATCGATAAAAAATTGATATGTCAACAGTAACTATATATTTATGTATACATGTATACATATATATAGAACTCTCCAAAATGGTTAGTTAATTAAACAAAGAAAAATAATTTTCTAAATCAATTTTATCCATTTTTTTTTTTCTCTTTCTCTATATTGAAAAATATTACCAATTCCTTTAAAGTGCCTCGTCAAGCGTCTAGGAACCTGACTGGTGCTAGCTTCAAGCTCTCAATTTTGTGATTTTAAATTGAACTATTTTCCTCTTTAGGAAATTAGTAAACGAAGCCAAAGTCTCTAATAACAATGGTAGTACATTTTTTTACGTAAAATTGAATAATACCGGTAGGTTGCATCATATCAGGCAATTTAAATAGTACCAACGATAAGGTTCTTTTAATTGGTATCGTTAAGTCATGTCTCAAGAGAGTATTGTTATAGTTGGGTAAGTGATTTTAAACTAAAAAAAACGGTTTAGTGAATTGTTTTTTTTTCTTTTTCCTTTTTTTTGTTTGCTAACGCATTTTTTGTTGTTTGTTACCTTAAATCGTAAAGTGCCGGTATTGTTGGCCTATATACTGCTTTTTCGCTATTGGAAAAAGGCGTTAGTCCTAATGAAATAACAGTTGTAGCTCAGTATCTTCCTGGGGATCAATCGACGTATTACACATCTCCATGGGCTGGTGGAAACTTTTCTTGTATTTCACCTGATGATCAAACAACAATAGATTATGATAAATTCACCTATACTAATATTCATAAAATTCAAAAAAAATTAGGTGGAGCAAAATGCGGATTAGACAACAGACCTTCTACTGAGTATTGGGATTTCCAACCTTCTGAAAGGAAATTAAAGTCATTGAAAAGTTATTTAGTCAATATGGAGATTTTACCACAGGAGAAATTACCAGATGGTGCAGTCTATGGAATCAGTTATTTAACTTGGAATTTTGATTGTCCAAGATTTTTGGAAAACTTTCAAAACTATTTGGAATCCCAGGGAATTGTATTTATTCGTAAGAAATTAACACATATCTCTCAGGCCTACTTATCATCTGAAACGAAAACAGTCTTTAATTGTACAGGTATTGGTGCTCATAGTCTTGGCGGTGTCAATGATACGAAAGTTTACCCATCTAGAGGCCAAGTTGTTGTGATCAAGGCTCCTCATGTTCAAGTTAATAAATTAAGATGGGGTAAAGACTACGCTACTTATATTATTCCAAGACCTGATTCTGGAGGACAAGTAATCTTGGGTGGATATTTACAAAAAGATAATTGGATAGGAGATACTTTTAAGTATGAGACAGAAAGTATTATCAAAAGGACCACTGAACTCATGCCAGAAATTTTAGAAGCCCCATTGGAAATTATTAGAATTGCTGCTGGATTGAGGCCAAGTAGACATGGGGGAGTCAGAATTGCAAAAGAGGTTGCAGAAGAACAAAAAGTGTTGATACATAATTATGGTGCTTCCGGTTACGGTTATCAAGCTGGTTATGGTATGGCAAATTCTGCAACTGATTTATTATTCAAAACTAAAAGTAAGTTGTAATGCCATTTATTCTAAAAAAAAAATTAACATCTAGCTAGCTATAATCTTAATTAAATGTAACTGATCAAAAAATTACAAAACCTCGTAGTAGACAACGAATCACAAATCTACCTGATACTAATGAAAATAAAAAAGTTTTGGATTCTTGAAATTAACCAAAATCACATACTACCACCTCCACGTTCAATTCCTAAAAATAAGAAAACTAGCCTATCTGCTCTTGCTTGAACTTTTGTTTGTAGCTTATCATACTTTCCTCTGAAAGGTCTAAAAGTTGTCTTTTCCAAACTTCGAAGACCAGTGAGATCTGCAGATTCAAATCCGTGTAGTTTATAATAGTTTTTCAATCTGTTGTGAATGTTTTTAGGTTTATTGCTCAAAGAAGCCGTTTTCTTTGGGACTTTGAATACTTTATTTCTTTTATTATTTCTTCTTTTCAGATTATTTTTCTTTTTATTTCTCTTATTTATTTTCTTGGCTCTGTGATTTGCGGATTTGGCTATCAAAAGTCTTCCATACTTGTCTTGACTTTTTTTTGCCCTTCTCTTTACAGCTGAGAATTTGTTATGCTCCAGGACTTTTTGGGTTACCACTATATCAGTAATGTTTCTATTGCTATTATCTTTATTTTCTTGTTCCAGTTGATTATGGTAATAATCAAAAAACCAATACCTCCAAAACGAATGGTGATTTTTCTGTACTGTAGATATCACTTCAGTTTCTGGAATATCAATCCATTCATTTTTTTTATGGAAAAAAATTCTCTCAGATAATTCTGCTAATCTTTTTTTAAATCTTTCTCTTCTATGACCATGTCGATAGTTATTATACTTGATACCCTGACTTCTTTTTGATATTCTTTTTTTGCAGGAAGTTTTTGTAATTTCTAAATTTTGATGTGGTTGAGTTTGAGTTTGATGTTTCACTTTTTTATTTTTTGGCAATAAAGTTTGATTTGTATTTTCCAAATCCTCTGTTGCTGTATCATCAACAAAGTTGGATGTTGGAAAATTTTCAATTTCTTCAAACTCAAGCAGATTAGAATTGTTATTGTTATTTATAACGTTTCTTCCATTTGTAGAAGTTGAAAGCAGAAGAGGAGGCGCAGAAGCTGATTTAATTTTTCCATTTGTTAATTGATAATCAAAAATGCTAATCCATTTTGGTGGAGGAACTGGTTGACATGCAGACTTGGACTTTTCCTGTAGATAATGCTTAAAACAGGATGGAGATTCTATATCTTTATTTTTGATGCCGCTCTTGCTTTGGCTCTGAGGATGTTGAGATTTATTTTGTAAAGTTGAAGAGTCAACGGCATTTGGTGAAACTATAACTGTAGAATTTGATTTTTCGTTTCCTTTTTCTTCAATAACAGACTGTCCGAAATTATTGACTGTGTCAGTTTTAATCTCTTGTTTGCAATTTTCTGTAATTACTGAAAGTTTCTCTCTTAGTACAGGTATATCAAATTCTAAACCATCAGAAGTTGGTTCTGTAAACATTGCAACACATTGGCTTAATAGTTCAATGATGTTTTCTTTATTTCCAGTAGCTTTATTAAACTTTGTTTTTTTTTGCAATAAACCATCCAAGGATAATTCAAATAGAGATACCAAAGTGTTTCTAACAAATAAGCTATCCTTACGAGCAGCAAAATATTTATAAAACCAGTCTAATAAAAGTTCAATGTTTTCAAAATCAACAGATTGAACAATAAAAGACATTGTAGTCATTAAAATTTTTTTATGATTGTCATAATCAAATTTACCCTTTTTCAAATCTGAACTTTTTTGTAAAGCAATTATTGCGCTATTCATTAGATGATCCAATAATATACCATTGGTATACATAGACAGTTTAAAATTGGAATTTGAAATACTCATTAACTGCTTAATAATTTGACATGTATGACTCAATAATTGTGTTGTGTCAGAATCGGTAAATCTATTCTCATGCACTGATTGACTATTAGTAGTTAATCTTAAACTTATTGTTCCCTGATGATTAATATAAGTTAATAAACTTGGCATAATTAACTTATCAGTTATTTTGTTTGCCTTTGTTGCTAAAGAATCTTTAAAAGATTTTTCCCTTTCATACCGTGTAATGATCTCGTTAAAATCTTTCAAAACTAATAACGGGAATTCATAAGGTGCATCACTTAATAAATAACTTAAATAAGTTAAAGCCTGTTTCGAATTTTCAAACTTAAAGATAGTCTTGTTAAAACCAGCAGAACCAGCACCAGCAATACTGGATAATGAAATCTCAAGATTTGTTGGTCTCAAGGATTGAGAAGTGGCTACACTAGCTGCAACCTTTTGAGATTTTTGTTCTTTTGTAGAATCCCTCTTATCTATATTGATTAACAAGAGATTTGCGTTTTCAGGAAGACTCAAGTTATGATTTGGAATCGTGTCAGCCATTATGTTTTCTAAACAAGAAAGACAAAAAGACGAAAAGAAAAAATGAAAAAGAAAATAAATAAATAAATAGCGATCAGAACTTAGATAGGATAACAAGCAACAGCGAGTAACGTTTAATATGTTAAATTGATTATACCTATAACATTAAACTAATATTTTCTGGGCGTTTAATCGTTAAAGCAAAAAAGTTATTTTGTATAATTTGAGAAAGAGCAAGAAAAACAAAAAAAAAAGAAGAAAATAAAAAACTTGGCGATGGAAAACAAAACTCTAACTTTCAATTTGGGGCATGGAGTTCAACAATTGGTTTTTGTGTAAGCCATAAAACAAGAAAAAAAAAAATAGAAACAACGATTATGCAAGATGCAGAAAAATCAAACAATTGAACTAATCAACCTGCATAAACGCCGCATTTAAGAAGGCTCATTAATTTTTAAAACTAGTAGTGCATTAACTATCAATTACAGGGTTTTTGTAGATGGTGTAAGATGTTCAGCGGTCTCGGTGTTGGGATGTATAATATTTAATTTAGCAATTTAGCTGGCCTAACAAAAAAAATTTAGTAGGGCTAGTAACCCTAAATAACTTTAAGTAAAATTTATTCTGCCAAACTAATAATTTTTTTTCAGTGACAATTCACGTGTCACAAAGTTTTTCAAGTTTTTCAAGTTTTTCACCTTCACCTTTGCAATCCACCAAACGTTGGGTGAGTTTAGTAGGCAAAAAAAGAAAAAAAAGAGGAAAAATTCCTCGTAGAATATAAAAGTGTTTTCTCTTTTTTTCTTCTTTTTTTTTGTTTTTTCGTTTTTTACTTTTTAGTTTTATTATATAACTATATAAATCGTTTAGAGAGTCTTTAAACAACCTATCCTTATATATAAGTCGAAATGGGAGGTTCTCGTGAAAACAAAGCTGAATACTTTGCCAAATTAAGGCAATTATTGGAAGAATACAAGTCTATTTTCGTTGTTGGTGTTGATAATGTTTCTTCCCAACAAATGCACGAAATTAGAAAGGCTTTACGTGGTGATGCTGTTGTCTTGATGGGTAAGAACACCATGGTTAGAAGAGCTATCAGAGGTTTCTTGTCTGACTTGCCAGATTTCGAAAGATTATTACCTTATGTCAAGGGTAATGTTGGTTTTATCTTCACCAATGCTGATTTGAAAACCATCAGAGACACCATTATTGCTAACAAGGTTGCTGCTCCAGCTAGAGCCGGTGCTTTTGCTCCAGCTGATGTTTGGATTCCAGCCGGTAACACTGGTATGGAACCAGGTAAGACTTCTTTCTTCCAAGCATTAGGTGTTCCAACCAAGATTGCAAGAGGTACCATTGAAATTACCACTGATGTTAAAGTTGTTGAAGCCAACGGTAAGGTTGGTCCATCCGAAGCTAGTTTGTTGAACATGTTAAACATTTCTCCATTCACTTATGGTATGGCTGTTCTTCAAGTTTACGCTGATGGTCAAGTTTTCCCACCATCAATCTTGGATATCACCGACGATGAGTTGATTGGTCACTTTGTCTCAGCTGTCAACACCATTGCTTCAATCTCCTTGGCTATTGGTTACCCAACTTTACCATCTGTTGGTCACTCAGTCATCAACCACTACAAGAACGTCTTGGCTTTATCCATTGCTACTGACTACACTTTTGAAGGTTCAGAAGCTATCAAGGAAAGATTGGCTAACCCAGAAGCTTTTGCTGCTGCTGTCGCTGCTGCTCCAGCTGCTGGTGCTTCAGAAGCTGCTGCCGCTGAAGAAGAAGCTGCTCCAGAAGATAAAGAAGAATCAGATGATGATATGGGTTTCGGTTTATTCGATTAAACTTGAAACACTTTTCTCTCTTTTTTGAAAAACTTTTCTTCCAGATATACTCTAACGTGTATTGTATCCATTTAATGCCTTAGTTAAAAAGAAATATATATATATACATTTACATGTGGTCTGAAAGTTAAAATAACAAGCATATCGTAGGTAGATTGAATTGAACTAAATGGTTAACCATTTACCAGCCTCTTATCTAAATTTTCCTTTTTTAGTAGAAATAACTATTCACACGCCACTATTTACTTAAACAAAAGCAGTTATAATTAATTAGCCACCAATTTCCTAAAAGAGGCGATGTGCTAATTTTGTTTTGTTTTTTCCACATGGTTATTTTAAATAAGGTAAAAAAATGGGTAATCGATGAGCATTCTCATTCCTGACTTTCTCTTTAAATTTCAATTATTGGTGTCAAGTAAAGTTTCTTGATTCCAGATCGTCTTTCTTATTGACTGCTATGGCTAAGGGTTTGGGACAAGAAGACTGGGCGATATTGCAGAATCAGCCTTCTGTTGAACAATTAAGGGATTCTTTAATAACTAAGTTGGACTTTCAGAATGATATAGATTTGAAATTGATTACATTGCTATTGAATAACGTGGTTGATTTAAGTGATACTTTACCAGCAGATTTGAAAGATCAGTTGATTAAGATATTTGGTTATAATTTAATCGGTATAAATTGTCTTATTAATAAAATCAAGTTTTATTTATCAGAAGAAAATGTTCTTAGATTTCAAGATATAAAACGGTATTTTGATTTATTGATTAAAGTCATTGGTCATGATGATTTATTGTACCGTTTGTTGCAAAATTTATCATCACCATTACAGTTGAAAGAGTTAAAATCGGTATTTTTTGGATCCAAGTTGTTTACTTTGTTAAATCAATGTTTTGTGCAGTATCAATTAGAAACAGAATATTCAGAAAGAGGAAATTACATTGCTAAGTTTACAAATCAATTTTTAGTATTATTGGACAAAAATTATTCAAACTATCATGAATTATCAGAAATTTTTGTTTCAATCTTGAAATTTGATATCGATACTAGTCCAAAGATTTTTTCCCACTTTATCACACAAGAATATTTCCCTTATTTATTACATATATATCAAAATAGCAAAAATAATAATGAATTGATAACTACTCATTTAATCAAATACTTGAACTCTATATCGATTGAAGAAAATGAAATCATACCGTATGCCATAATATTGAGGAATTTTCAAATCAATTGTAATATTGTGGAGTCAACAATATTATTGAATAATTTAACTTTGTTAAAAATTCTAATCATTTCATTACTAGACGAAAATGATTCTGTAACTTTATTTCAATGTTTCCAGCAAATAATAAATGGATGGGGACAACAAATTTTTATTTCTAAAACTGCATTAAGTTTACAACAAAATTATTCTAGGTTTCTTGTCATTTCAATAAATTATTTCAATTTAGAGCAAAATAGAAAAATCTCGGAAGAACCGAATTTTCTAAATTCAATAACTAATAGAATAAGTTCAGTCAGTGACAGAGTGAGATCTTTAGGTATGTTAATAGGAGATTGTGTTTTTGAAAAAATAAAAGGAGAGAAGGTATTTAAGATTGATCAACAAACAGATTTTGAACAAACCTTTATGAATGATTTGGGATTGTTGTTTGAGAAAGATGATTTTTTGAAATATTTAGAAACAAGAGTAATGGATGTTTTCAAAGATATTAAAACGGGAAAACCAAGGAGAAAAGTGCTCCACCAAGAAGATATAGAACAGACAGTAGCTTCTCTTTCCGAAAGAATTCCAACTTCAATGAAAATATCAGTTCCCGATGACAATGAAGATGAAGATATGGAAGACTCAGATGATGATCCATCGTTAGCCAAGAAATCAGAGGTTCACATCCCGCTATATCTAAAAGATTTGGTGACTTACTTGACTCTGTCAAAGGATGGAAATAGTTATGAAATGAACAAATTGGCTCTAACTTATGGATCTAATTTGATACTAAGATCGAATATAAAAGATTTGAGGTTTTATAACGAAGCATTAATAAATTGCTTAATTGGTTTGAATAATAATTTTAATATTGAGAATTTTGATGATTTGAGATTAAAATGTTTGGTAGGTTGCTGTTGTGGAGACCCAGAAGAGTCTACATCTATTATAATTAAACTATTCTTAAGCGGTGATTATTCTTTACAGCAAAGATTAGTGTTACTAACTACATTATCTTTAAGTGCTAGGCATTCAAGAGGATTTACTGATAATAATTTGGAGCTAAAAAAACCAGAGTTTCCTTCTAAACTTCTACCTCCGCATTTACATAAACAGTTTATGATATATGAGACGAGTTTGATGACCGATCCGATTGAGAAATCATTAGAAGAAGGTCTAATTGATGAAACTATGGAAAAAAACAGAGAGAAACTTATGGGTCTGGGAAATATTTTACGAATATCTTCGAAATTGAGAAAGAAAGAACAATCTTTCCCTTCAAATCCAACCAAAACAAGAATAGTTAATTTTTACAAAATTGTTGGATCAAAATTTTATTTTCCATTGACTAATATATGGTTTACTCTTGTTGAAAATGGACAACAATTGGGTTTTAATGTTGGAAATTACTCCCTGATTTTAAGTTCTCATTTTATCAAGACAATAGGATTGATACTACATACAGCCTTTCCTTCCTCTGTTGACATTCATGATATGATTAAAGAGGCTTTCAACATAGTCATTCCATTAACTGCTAAGATTTTCAAATCACTGAATAAATCGCCTAATGATACGACAGGTAAAAATGACGACTTGTTAATTCTTGATTCCATGACTTTTGTAGTTTTAATAATATTGGACAATTCGAATGAGCAATTCTTGATTAACTTTTATCTCAACGAGTTAGCTGTTCTAAAGAATTGGTTAGCTGATTTATTGTCTAATTATTCTGATCTAATTGAAGGTGGAGATGCAAAATTATTTGGAAAATGCTACGCATGTCTTTTTAGGTTGAACGAATTATTTGAGAAATTTCAAAGGTTGTTGATTGGGGAAGATATGATATAGATTTGTATTTAGACATAAAAATACAGCAATATATAGTATAAATGAAAATCGAATTGATTAGATTAGTATTGCAGAAACGCTCTAAGGTGCTATATAAAACAAAGTTCAAAAAGAATTATGAATAGATATAATAATATACCATGCTAAGTACAAAAAAAAAAAAAACAACAACATTCAGTAAGATCAATATAAACAACAGGTCAACTTTATTTAGGTTCAACGTTATACTTCATTTTGATACCCATTGCAGCTAACTCGGAGTCTAAGAATTTCAACACGAATGGAATAGCAACAGTAGTAGTATCATTACCACCAATGAATCTGTTTCCTTGTCCATCTTCCCAAACATCAGACTCGTCAACTCCAAGACTCGATATTGCAAGCAATTTGTCCACGCTTACAGAACAACGGCGACAACGAGTTGAAGCCTGAGTACCAATTCTTGGAACAGATGTTTGTGTTGTTAATAATGATCCACAAGATCTACATATGGCAGTTTGAGTGTAATCTGAACAATTCAACAATCTATCTTGTAATAAGAATGAGGTACCATGACCGATCAATGCATCTCTCTCCATTTCTCCAACACGAATACCACCCGATCTCTTACGCCCTTTAACAGGTTGCATAGTTAATGAATTGACAGGACCTGTGGATCTAACTTGGAACTTGTCGTTAACCATATGTCTCAAACGTTGGTAATAAACAACACCAATGTATATATCTGCACGTAATTCTTCACCAGTAGCACCAGAATACATTGGCTCATTACCATGATAGTTGTAACCAGCGGCCTTCAATTGTTCCCCAAAGAAATCTGCTGGAGTATCATCTTCACTGAATTGCCAAGGTGTTGAATTTTGAGCAATACCGTGTAATGCACCAGCCTTACCAGCCAAAGATTCGACAAACATACCAATAGTCATACGAGATGGGAAAGCATGCGGATTAATAATAACATCAGGTTGGATACCTGTTTCAGAGAAAGGCATATCGACAGTTGGCCATTTTCTCGAACAAACACCCTTTTGACCATGTCTCGAAGAAAATTTATCTCCAATTTGAGGTTGTCTTGTTACTCTATATTTAATTGTCAAAGTTTGAAATTCTCTTTCCCCAGTGTCATCACCAAGTAATTTGACTTCATGAATATATGCTGGTTCTGATGAATGATAAGTTTTAATTTTAGTTCTTCCAATAGTATCGTCATAGAATGCAGCAACAGGATCACCTTCTTCGACTTTAACACCTACCAAAGGCAACCCATCCAGATCCAATTTTTCTCTCCACAGTTCTGGCCACTCGTCATCACCAAAACCAAAATGCTGAGTTATTGGGTCACCACGTCTTCTATCCATTGCCAAATCAATTTTTTCAACTTTATATACGGTACCATATCCAAACCCTCTTTCATCCGCAGATTTATTAATAATCATCGCATCATCCATATCGTAACCTGTATACGAGATGACTGCAACAACGGCATTTGTACCATTAGGGAAATTGTCCATTCCATAGCTATCGTATAAGTTAGCTTTAACAATTGGTGTTTGCCCAGTCTGCAACTGGTACAATTTATTATCTGATCTATGGCATAGAGCAACACCTGGAGTACCCATTGTTTGTTTTCCCATTTGACATTGATACATATTTCTTGGAGATTGGTTGAAATCAGAGAAAGGTGTAAGGTTAGCCAAGATTGACAATATATTTGTTGGTGAGAATTCAACATGTGAGTGAACTTTATTTTCAATTTCTGCTGGAGTAACAGCTATATTCATGTATACTTGTTCAAATGGACCAACGATATCTGTTTTATCAGTTGCCAAATATTTAACCGGTCTCATCATTCTTGAATGTCCACCAAAAAGATATAAACCAGGATATTGACCTTTAGTAGAAGGTGGAACGTATCCAATTTCCAAATCTAAAGGTATATTTTTTGTGCCTTCAACTTTCCAATATCTTAATGTATCAGCTACTATACGACCCTTTTCATGTGTACACCACCCAACAATCTTACCATCAAGTTGAACACAACACATATTAGGTCCAGCCGCAAATGAATGTGATGGAGAGACACCTAATGTTGCTAAAATCTCTGGAATTTTTGAAACATCTGACTGTTGTGTAGAAATTTTACATTTATGAGCTAAATGATTTAACAACCCACAAGGAGAACCATCTGGTGTATGGACAGGACATAAGAATCCCCATGATTCTGGAAGTAATTTACGAACAGTTGTAGTTTTTAATTGAGCAAAGAAGGAACCTCTATGCACCATTCTAAAATGAGAAATAAATCTGTAAAAATTGATCTTTTCAGCAACAACTGTATAACCTGAAACTTGTTGTAAATCTAAACCGGATTGAGATACCAAATTACCAGTACTTAAGAAATATTGTAATTTTTGACCAATATTTTCATTTATTCTTAAAAATACTCTATTCATGTATTTTCTATCGTTGAAATTTATAGCAACACCTCTATTTATATCAGATTGAATTTGTAAACGGATATTATTTAAATATTCTTCAATTTTTTCTTTAATGATCATTCCATAAAGGAATCCACCAAGTAATATTTCTTGATGTTGGGTAGCATCTGGATTATCAGGTGAACATTCACCACCAACCAAGGAATATAATTTTCTGATCATGAATAATAACAATGAGAATTTATCTGAATTTTTAGGTAAATGTACTAATACAATTCTTTTCAAGACTTCTTTACCAACTTCAACATCTGAAAGATCCGGTGTAGCATTGAATACAACTCTAAATTTATCACCCAAGAATGCCAATGTTTCTTGTTGAGAATATAAATTATAATTTTTATAAGTTCTTAACAACAATTCTAAACGATCTGTTAAGAAAGAATTTGTAGTATCAGAACCAACAATACCATCAAAAATTTCTCTATCATTTGTTTCAATTAATGCTTTTAAAATCATCATTACTGGAACCAAATATTCATTTTTCCTCCAACTAAATCTAAAAGTTACATTACCATCGTTTAAATAATGCAAGACATTTGTTTGTGAAGTTTGATCTGGTCTAACAGATCTTATTTGAATACCATATTTTGTATATGAAGCACCTCTATTAGCAAATGATGGACGAATAATAGCCATAGGATGATTTCTTCTTTGAACAACCAACATACGAATCAATTTTTCAATACCATTAACAATAAAATAACCTCCAGTTTCATCTGATTCTTCTTTATGATTAACTAATTCATCAGGTGACATATTTGCTAAATGACATCTATTAGATTTTAACATTATTGGTACTTGTCCTGCTTCTCTTATTTCACTAATCTCTTCACCATCATTAACTCTCCAAGCCAACTTCAACATAAACCTAGATCTATATGTACTCATTCTTTCTCTACATTCTGAAGGATAAGTTCTTCTATTAATCGATATCTTATCATTTTGAGGTACCAGAGGTTTCCCAAGTTCCACAGAATCAACTCTAATTTCTAATTTGTTTCCCAACCGTTTCTCATCATTCGTATCAAATACAGTCCGAGTTCCTATATCTTTAACTGCCAAATTTAATAACCCACCATCTAAACCTTCAGTTAAAGCATTGAATGATCCAACATGTGGTGCTACTGCATCCACAAGAAAAGGGTAAAGCTCCTTCTTATCAGTAGGAGGCTCTCTAAATCTTTCCTCACGCTCTAGAGTTTTGAATTGTGCTTTCATCTTCTAATAGAAAAGACCCACCACTATTAAACTCTTTTCCTTTCCTTTATATCTTTAAAACTCTAGTTCTATTAGTATATGAACAAAAAAAACCAAAAACCAAAAACCAAAAAAATGTTTAATACCGTTTCTAAGGTTTTGCAGAGAAATTTTTTCACTTTTTTCACTTTTTTAAAGAAAAGAAAAAAAAAAAAAAAAAAGAAAAAAAAAAATTTTTTTTTATAAAGAAAAAAGAGAGGGTAAATGAGGGAAGAAGAGGTACAAAAGATAATATAAAACAATAACGAGAATAACGACAACGATAATAAAGATAAGAAGAGTATGGAAATTATAAGATGGCAAATTCTAGGTTTGAATATGTCAAGAATTTTGAGAGGGAGAATTATTTATTACCTGATACGTATATAGTGGTTCGAGTTGATGGAAGAGGGTTTCATAAATTTTCCGATGAGTATAATTTTGAAAAACCTAATGATTTAAGAGCTTTAAATCTTATGAATAAAGCAGCTATTAGTTTAATGAAAGAAATTCCAGAGATTGTTGTAGCTTATGGGGATAGTGATGAGTATTCTTTTTTGTTGAGGAAAGATTGTGAATTATTTGAAAGGAGGGAAGCAAAATTAATTACAACTTTTAGTTCAAGTTTTAGTTCATATTATCAATTTTATTGGCTGGAATTTTTCGTTGAACCAGAATCAATTTTAAAACCATATCGACTTCCAACATTTGATGCAAGAGCTGTTTGTTATCCTAATAGTGGGAAGATTAGAGATTATTTTAGTTGGAGACAAGTGGATTGTCATATTAATAATTTGTATAATACCGTATTTTGGAATTTAGTATCAAAGGGTAATTTAACTCCAGAACAAGCAGAAAATAGGTTGATTGGTACTTTAGCATCAGATAAAAATGAAATATTGTTTAAAGAGTTTGCAATAAATTATAATAATGAACCTGAAATATTTAAAAAAGGTACTGTAATAGTAAGAGAATTATCTAATTGGAAAAATGATCAAGAAAAAGTTATTAATACAGAATTAACTAAAAAAAATTTAAAAAATTTGAAGAAAGCTGATTTAAAATTATATCATACCGATATAATAAATGATACTTTTTGGCAAGAAAGACCTTACTTGTTAATATAATAAAGCTAAAGATTGATAAGAGGAAAACTAACCTAACTCAACACTATAACGACACTAATGACATGACATGCTACTGCACGACATATGCCACGACATATGTCACGGCGTATGTCACGTCACATTTGTCTGTCACTTTTCACTTTTCATTTTCATTTTCATTTTCATTTTTATTTTTATTTTGTTTTCCTTTTTTTGGCATTTGTGTGTTTCTATCACACGACCCCTAAATCACATGATGTATGTCACTTTTGTTTTTTGTCATGTCGCTACTTTAATTGGTCGTGTTGCAAATAATTAAATTTCCGAAAAAGGAAACTCATTATTTGTGGGCTTAAAAGACGCGTCAATTTTTCATTTTAAATTTAATATAATATATATATATATATATTTGAATTAATTATATATAAAAGTATTTTCTTTTTTTTTTTTTTTCTTTTCTTGCTTTTGCTTTTTTCTCAGCATAGAATTTAATATATAAATATATTTAATTGAAATTAGATTTAGTATCATTAATTGCTGAGTTGGTATAGTTGGGTTGTGTATTTTTTTTAGATCCACTTATCATTTGCTCACATTTTTGCTTCTATTTATTTGCTTTTCTTTTTTTTCTTATTCTTCTAATTCAACAAGATACGTTTTTGCTAGTGAATTAATCACATTTTTCATCTTTATCATAAAAAAAAACTGTGCTAATTTTTATTTGCTTTGCTCAAAAAAAAAAAAAAAAAAAGTCAAAAAAAAAATTTAATTGACAAGTCATTTTATTTTGCTAGTTTATTGAAAAATTGAAAAGAGGGTATTGTTTCATTAAAAAAAGAAAAGAAAAGAAAAGAATTTTATAATTTGAAAAATGAAAACAGCTAGGCCAAATTTAACTATTCAGCTAAACAATTCGAGAAAGAATTCTTCATTGGATGTGACGCCAACAAATTCTAATACTGGGATTCTTACACCGGTTGACCAGACACTTTCGACTCCGTTGTATCCGCCACCTAATCCTCAGTATTTTCAACAACAGCATCATCATTTGCATTCACATTTACTGCACCAGCAACCAACAACCAATCAGCATTATTATCAACAACAGCAACAGCAGCAGCAGCAACAGGTTCAACAGCAGCAACAACAACAACAAGTTCAACAACAACAGGTTTCCGGTTTACTTGAGGATGAATTTGTCACACCAGTAGCAACTAGAAATAATTCAACTTTTTCATTTTGTTCTGATGAAGAAGGCGTTATGGATTATAGTCCTGTTTCATTTAGTAATAACCCTGTTTTAACAAGAAATTCATCGGTATGTTCGTCATTTGCTGGAGATCTTCATTTACCAAATATTAGCTTTACAAGAAACTTTGATAACTTGATAATATCAATCTATCAATCTTTTTTAAACAGACCAGAAGTAACACCTTTTAATCCAAAATTTCCACCTTCTGGAATTGTCTCAAAAGTAAGTAGAGAAGTTTTGGCTAAATCAATTACTGAAAAAATACAAATTGATTATAATTTTAAAAAAACAGAAGAATTATGCTTAACAAATAATAGAGCTTATACTTTGACAGTAATTAGAAAAAGATTATTAGAACTTTGTCATAATAGTAATAGTAATCAAGGATCATTTGATGACTCAGCATCGATCAATAGCATTAGTCAACAACAACAAAGACAACAATCAAATGGTAATTTACCTTCTATGCAAAGACAAAACTCAGTTTCAAGCCATCATAAACCTTCATGGTTACATTTAAATAATGGGTTTACCATCAATAGATTATCATCAACAGATAGTTTAGTTGAGAGTGTGAATTTACCTGTGAATAATGGTGGTAATATTTCTTCTCAACCTGCATCCAGACAATCTTCAATTCCAAGACTAAGCCATTTAAATTCTGCATTTAGTACTCCTCCTTCTTCATTATCTACAATGTCAATTGCTGATGATGATTTTTCATTTGAAGGTACTGGAATTTCCGCTCCATCACATAATATTGTTCGTCAAGATGTTTCATATTCATCTTTTTTACAACCACCAGTACTTCCATTTGTTCCAGGTGGATCCAATGGTGGTGTTCTGATGGGAGGAAATGGTATTATAAATGGTAGTAGCACAACACCTCCACCAACCACTAATGGGAATATGCAGTGTCCGCAACTGCATCAGCAGCATTTAGAATCACCATTCCATCCTACATTTAGTAGTAGCATTGCTAATAATGTCAATAATGGTTCTGTTTCTAGTCCTTTGAATGAGTTTGCATTTAAAAATAGTCATCCTAAAAGAGATACAAAAGACTTGAATGGGAATGGGAATGGAAATGCGAATATTGAAGATGACCCATTGTATAATGCAACTGTTAATAGGAAAAGGGATAGTTTGATTAAGAAAAGAGGTGGAAGGTAGAGAGATAGGTAGGTAAATAGGTAGGTTGAAAACTAACATTTTAAAACTCTGTATTATTGAGTTTTTATATCTTAATAAAGGAAAGTGAGAGAGACAAGAGAAAAGTGAGATTTTTAAAAGATCGAAAGAAAAAAAAAAAAAAAAAAAAGAAATTATTACAAAAGCATTTAAACAAAAAAAAAAAAATATTTGAGACAGTTTTTTTTTTTTTTTTTTTTTTTTTTCATTTTTGATTTGAAGAAAGAAGGTTGGGTTCCTTTATTCTAATTCTTTCCTTATTATTACAGATGTGTACTGATTAGTTTTTAAGTTAAAGTTACTGTTTTTTTTTGTTTTTTTTGTTCTCATTTTCATACATTTTTTATATATACATTTGATTTGATTTCAACTGGTTCATTTTCATTATTTTTTTTTTATATTTTTTTTTTGTTCCTACCGGTATTATTAATATTTTAAGTCCCTCATTTTAACTTCATTATTTTATTTTTTTTTTTTTTTTTTTGTTTTAATTATTTTGGTTTCAAAATATTGTAAGTTAACTCATCATATTCATTATAAAATTTCGTACAAACAAAGACGTAATTAAGGTATTATTGCTATTTACTATTTTTGACGATTTCTAAATTCATCTTAACTATTATTACGTCAATCAATTTTTTTTTTGCTTGGAAACCGGTTCCTGAAACTGTGCTTTCAATACATGTAAAACATCCCTTTTTGCAGAATTATCAACTTTCTTTTTTTTTTTTTGACTTCTTTTACCGGTTACGTAATTAGTTACTTTCTAACCTTTTTTCATTTCATTTAAATTTATTCAATTTAAATTTATTTATTTATTTATTTATTTATTTTATTTTTCACTTTATTATTTCTCTAATTATTACAATTATAGATGGAATGAGGCAGTTCAGTAAACCTTATTATCGAGTAAATTTTTTTTCTGAAACACTTAAACACCAATAAAGTTGTTCTAGTCCAAC
>KV454013.1:1581780-1600701 GCA_001661245.1 Pachysolen tannophilus NRRL Y-2460
TTTTTTTCTGTTTTTTTTATAAAGTTGTCAAAAAGAATAAAATTTAGATTTAGTTAAGGTTACAAATATTAAAATTTTATATTATAAAAAAGTTTTATATGTATATATATATATATATATATAAATATATATATATATATATATATAATATATATGTAATATATATATTTAAATCTGTATAAGTTCTATATCTTTGGCGGGGGGTTTTACTGTGTTTTTTTTTCTTCTTTTTTTTTTTTTTATTTTTTTTTTCTTTACTTTTGCTTTTGATTTGCTTTTTTTAATATACATTCGTTTCTAGGCTTTGGTTTTAATAGAATTTGATTAGTTATAGTTTATGAGATTAAGATGTCAATAGCCGGGGCTAATTAATTATAACGAATTGTTACTCTCTTACTCTTACACTCTTTTTCCTTTAAAATTTTTTTTTGTTTTATTTATTTATTTTTTTTTTCAGTTTATGATTTTATATTTTATGGGTTTAAAGTCACCAAAAACCACCAAAAACCACCAACCATCACCACCATTACTACATTCTTTTTTTTTTTCGAAAAAACTTACTTTTCCTTCGTATTAAAAGATTATATAAAACAATTATTTGATTGCCTTTGATGTGGCACAACAATAATCCGAGTTCCAATTCGAATAGGTCTCCTTCTAGAACTTCCATAAGCTTTATTACCAATGAACAAGATACTACTACATCTTCACCTCCACATGAACCAAATTCTGGGATTTTAGAAGAAACAGATTTTGCTAGTATTACTTTGAATGATTTTATAAAAATCCTTTTCAATTTAGGGATATTAAATAATAATAATAATAATAATAATAATACAGATTTATCTGAAAATTTTGATTCTAATGATAGATTAGAACATATTTCCGAATGTGTCAATGGAGTATTAGAAAAAATAAATCAAATGGAAACTGATATACATTCAACAAGAATTGAATTGGATAATTCTAAAAATGATATTGAAATTATTAATTCTGAATTATTAGAATCAAAAAATTTTATAAGACAAAGTCTTGAAGAATTAAAACAAACAAAATATGAATCAAATCAATTAAGAGTTGAAGTTGAAAGTTTTAAAAAAGAATCAAGTGAAAAATTAAGTCTTATAAGGACAAAATTGGATTTACTTTTACAAGTTTTCACTGGAAGTTGTACTGGTAGTACTAATGATAATATTTCTCAAAGACAAGAACTTGGGTTACAAGAAGAAGATAGAGTAGAAGAAATAGGACATGAAAAAGAATCTCAACAACAACAGCAGCAACAGATAGATGAAGAGCTATTGAATGTTCCAGTGGTGGAAGGAGAAGGAGAAGGAGAAGGCTCTTCGTCTTCGATTTATCATCCGCCTCACGATGAAGAAGAAGACAATAAGGAACAACAACATAGGCAGCTGCAGCAACAGCTGCTGCTACTGCAGGAATTGTCTGAAACAGGCGTTTCCGCCTCAACTAGAGTGGAGCCTATTGCTCAATTGTCGCAACAGGCCCAGTATACCCAATATAATCAATTTACCCAACAACAGCCTCAACAACAACTTCTGCAAGCGGTACAAGCTGTACAAGCTGTACAAGCATCAATGGGAGAAATTGAACAAGATACAGAAGAACCTTATAGATATGCCCTTTTAAAACAAATCACTTCGATAAGACAAATATGGGATGAATATGCATATGGACTCAATGGTGAGCCCAGTATAAAATCTTTACAAATGAAGTTTAAAACAAAATGGCGATACCCAGAAGATGCAAGTACTTTTAAAAGAAGGAAAAGAATTTATAAAGCCATAGAAATAGCAATGATGAATGGAATGACAGAGGAAAAACTGATCAGTGAGTTAGAAAACCACCGTTTGGCAAAAGAGGGGAACTACAGACGATCATTGCAATGGCTATGTGATAATATACCTGACAAATTTAAAGGAGTTTAATAACAAATTTTTTTATTTTTTTATTTTTTAATTGGCAAAATTATCTTATTATATTTTATATCTTTTTAATCTAGATTTTTTTTTTTTTTTTAGGGAGATTATTATCATAATCATTATATATTCACGGCAAAAAGGATAAGATGCAACATTAATATTAATCAAGATGATTTATATCTATCTAGCTAACTAGCTAGCTAGCTAGCTACATAGCTAGTTAGATAATGGACGTATATCCCTTGGATACTAATACTATGCATGAAAAAGTGACTTAAAAATGGGTTTTTTTTTGTTTTTTGTTTTATAGTAGGGCAGCTAGGGGCAGCTGGGGGCAGTCTAGCGGGAACCACAGGCAACAATAGGCGGACACTCTGCGGAATAGGCGGTCTCCGTGCGGAATAGGCAGACCTGTCGGCAGACCCCTCGCGGACCTTACGGACCTTATGAACCTTATGGACCTTGTGCCGAATTATGGGCGGACATATTGCGCCCATCTTTGCGGCCGCTCCCAAATGTTCGGAGTTGGAATCTCTCGCCAAAAAGCTGGAAAAACAAGTGAAGCGAAAAAGAAAAAGAAAAAGAAAAAATAAAATAAAATAAAAAAAAAACTTTCGATAATAATAATAATAATAAAAATAATAATACCAATAATAAAACTAAGCGTTTAAGAGCGGTACAATTAATATTAATTATAGGTTTTTTTTCATACAATAGAATAGGAAAAGTTGATGTTACATTATTAGGTTGTAATAATAGTAATAATATCCTTGCCCTATTTATCTAACACCGCATTAGAATCAGATAACAACAACGAAAGGGCCTTTTTCATATTTTTCATATTTTTCATATTTTTCATAGTTTTCATAGTTTTCATATTTCTGCTTTTTTTGCTTTTCGCTTTTTCTTTTTGCAATTATTTCATTATTTCATTATATTTTTTTTTCTTTTTTTTTTTTTTTTGGAATTTAATTTTTTTGTTAATTTGTTCACCAAGTAATGTCCTCAACTGGAGATCAACTGGCTAGTGAATTATTATACAAATTATCCTCTTTAATGAATATCGGCAATGCCAATATTTCCACAGTAAAATTGGCAGATTTTTTCAGACTTTTCCAGCAGCAACAAGATAACATGAGACAACTGGAGCGAGTTCGGGCTCAACAGAAAGGTGATGAAGATGAGAATGATGAAAATGACGGGAATGGAAATGGGGATGTGAATATGAATCGAAACCAAAATGAAACCGAGAGTATTCGAGGAGTAGTAGAAGAAGAAAAAGAAGAAGGTGAGGCTAGTGGTGGTGGTGGTGGTGCTAGTAGTGGTGTTAGTGGTGCTGGTGAAGCTAGTGAAGCTAATGTGGAGAATGAAAAAATAGAGAATACATACGAAGGCCGAGAAGTTTCTGCAAATAAGAATATATCATCAGGAAGAAATATTCCAACTACAGTTAGCGTTTTAGGGAAGTTAAGAGTGCTATCAACAGAATTATCTCATACTAAATTGGAATTATCTGCTACTCGGAAAGACATGGAAATGACTCTGCTGAATCTTCTGGTAATTAGATCAGAGTTACAACAATCTAGAAATGATTTACAACAATCAAGAATTGAAGTACAACAATCAAGAATAGAAAGTCAACATACAAGGTTGGATTTACAACAATTTAAAGTTGAATCAAGAGATAATATTAAAGATTTGAATACTAAATTGGATCAATTGATCAATATGGGGAGTAATAATTTTAGTGGGTTATTTCAAACGATTGCCGATGGGTTAGATGAGTACATCAAGAATGGCGAATTCAGTACTGGTAGTGGTGGTACTACTGGTACAACTGGTAGTGCTGGTGCTTCGGCATATGTGACTGGAGCGGAAAATACCAGTTTCATCAAGCCTTCGTTGATTCCTCGGAAAAGAAGATCTCTCGACTATTCACAGCCGTCTACTAGGTCACCGTCGCCATCACTGCAGAATTCATATCGCCAAGGTAGTGAAGAACCCGTACACCACAAGAGTAATTCCACTACAAGTACAAATACAAATACAAATGTAAATACAAATGCAAATGCTTCCAAGAAACCACAAAGAGAACCAATGTATAGGTTAATAAGAGGTACAGACTCGATAAAGACAATTTGGGAAGAGTATGCACATGGAATCAATGGAGGACCTGCAATAAGGGATTTGGAGTCGAGGTATCAACATAGATGGAGAGACGATAAAGAAAGATCCATCTTGGGTCATAGAAAGAAAATTTACGCAATGATTGAAAAACTGATTGAAAATGGTATGGAGGAAAAAGAAGCTGTTGATTATTTAGATAATTATTTAACAAATGAATATGGGGAAAAAAAATCTTTTGCTTGGTTATTTGAAAATGTTCCTGAGGGTTTTAAATAGAAAAACTAGACCCTACACACAAACACATTGTCTAGATAGATGATTATAACTACTAATAATAATACTACTAATAATAATAATAATTAATAATAGTATCGGTAAATTTGCGTAGCTTTAGCTTTAGCTGTAGTTGTAGTTGAAACAGCAGTAGCTCCAGCAGCAGCTCCATTTGTTGCTCCATTTGTAGCAGGTGAAAATGCTCCATTTTCCAAAATTTTCAAATTTTTTCGCGGGCTCCAATTTTAAAAGAGAAAAAAAAGTGATTTTCAACGTGAGCGAGCGAGGCAAACGGAATCACCACCCGCCCACGTCAGCTGTTTTCTTTTACTAAAAAAAAAAAAGAAATACGTCCATTATTATAATAATTTTTTATATTGAATTCAATATTTGAAACGGTATATATATAATTGAGCTTTGATCTATTGGCTATATATTTGTTGAAGTTAAAGGAAACAAGGATTGATAAAGGGTAAATTTTGAATTAAATAAAAGAAAAAAAAAAAAATTTTTTTTTTTGTTTTTTTTTTTTTTAATTTCAATTTGAAATTGGATTTCCATTTAATTTTTGAAAAATTTCAAGTTTGTTTGTATTTTGATTTTGTAGAGTGTTTATCATTGGGAAGTTATCTAGTATAGGTTTGAAGTGGTATGTCCAATTTGGTTTTGGGAAAGGAACCGGGAATAAAGAATTTCAACGAGGAAGAAGATACAACAATGTCTCAAGGTCAGTCTCAGTCTCAGGCTCAGGCTCAAGGTCAAGCTCAGGCTCAAGGCGAGTCTCAGGCTCAAGGCCAAGGTCATGCTCATGCTCAGGAAAAGAGATTGAATGTTTTAGATGGTAATGGGAATATCGATTTGGCTGGAATAACTCTAGCTGATTTCTTAAAGATGATACTGAATCAAGGACAGCAGCATGTTCAAGGTGAAGGTCGGGTTACGTCTGTTGATAATGAGGATGAAAATTCTTTAGCAAGTCGAATTGGTGATTTTGAAAGACAACTTTCTGAAACAAAGTTGCAATTAAAACAGACAAAATTAAAACATGAAGGTTCTATTAAAGAATTAAATTTTACAATTGAAGAATTACAAGCAACAAGACAAATTTTATTACAAAATAAATTTGAAATTCAAGAAAATAAAATTCAAAGTCAAAAGACAAGACTTGAATTACAAGAATTACAAGAAACAACTTCGGAACAGATAAAGATGTTGAATGGGAAAATTGATCAATTATTAGCTTTAAATGATAGAAATTTTGATGGGTTACAAAGAAATATTATTGAAAATTTAAGTTCATATATGGGTGGAATTTCAAATAATAATAATAATAATAATAATAATAACAATAATAATAGTAATAATAATTTAAATTCAAATTCAAATGCAAGAGAACAATCTACACCAAGACAATGGTCGAAACAATACCAAAGTCAAAACTCGGATATTTATCATAGTAATAGTCATAGTCAAAGATTAACACCTGAAATGAGTAACTCATTGATTAGAGCCAATAGTAGTGGTCTTGGTAGTAGTAATAATAACAATGGATCAGAAAGAAGACTGAGTACTGAAGAAGAAAGTGGAGAATTTAAATATAAGATGGCAAAACCTTTAACAAATGTTAGACAGATTTGGCAAGAATATGAGTATGGTCTTAATGGACAACCTTCGGTTAAATCATTAGATCAGAAATATAAAAATAGGTGGAGATATAGAGGTGAAAATACAACTTATTTAAGAAGAAGAAAAATTTTTATTGCCATTGAAAATTGTATTAGAGTTGGAATCAGTGAAGAAGATGCAATTAAGGCATTGGAAAGAATTAGAATTGATACAGATGGTAATAAGAGAACCATGGCATGGTTATTTGACAATATACCTGAAGGGTTTCCGGAAAGTTATTTTGGTATTGAGGAGGACAACGATAGACCACTGGTTGAAGAACTGGTTGAAGAACTGGACCAGGAACAGGATCAAGAAGATGACGACATTGTAGAGGAAGAAGAGAATGAAGACGGAGAGGAAATGGATGTAGATCAAGAACAAGAAGGAGAAGAACAAGATCAAGAACAACAAGAAGAAGAAGAAGAAGAAGAAGATGCTGAGCAGGAAGAAGAAGAGGAAGAAGAAGTTGAGCAGGAACAGCTGGATGTAGAAAACATAGAATACGAAGACGACACCCAAGAACCGGAAAGTAATGGATCCAAATCCACCTCACAGGCTAACGGAGAATCAAAAGACCACCAAAAGCAAGAACAAAAGCAAGACCAACGTCTGTCAGATTCACTGGTGAAAAATGAAAGTAATGACAGTTTTTATTCAAAATTTCTCCGTGAAGCAAGAAACAAAGCTGCAGGAAACATATCAAACACAAACACACCTCTTCCTGCCGCTTCTACTTCCACATCTACTGCCACTGCCACTACCACTGCAGCAGATGCAGCAGATACTGCAGATGCTACTGATACAACAGACCACCAGCAGGAACACACCCAATAGACCGCTGGTTTCTATATATTTTATATGACTCAAAATTAAATCCATACAAAAAAGACGTGTAAACTCGACTCAAAAAGTGTAGGCCGTAGTGAAGTTCTAAACGTGATGATTTTGAGTGTAGAAAGAATGAAAGAATGAATGATTGGAAGGTCATTTATATGGAGGTTAGAGGTGAGATAGATAAGCTTTCAATAAAAGGACGGGATTGATTTGTGGATTGGCTATGTCGTCTGTGAATGGAGGTAATGGAACATGTGTTGGTAATCTGTCTGATATAACAATAGGAGATTTTTTCAGGATGGTTAATTTAGGAGTTGCTTCAGGTTCGAATTATTTATCAATTTTAGGAAAGAATGGTGGTGTAATGAACACGTTTTCCCGACAAGGTGAAGATAATGTAGATGATCATGATAATGAAAATGAGAATTATGAAGAAAATGTTTTCTCAGAAGGTCCATTTGAAAGTAGTATTTCTATAATTAAGAGAGAGATATTTACTAATAAAAATGAAATTCAGAATGCAAGAATAGAAATTCAAGAATCTAGAATTGAATCACAACAAACAAGATTAGATCTTCAAACTTTGAAAGTAAATTCAAGGCAAAGTTTCAATGAAATAAATAAGAAAATTGATAAATTGATGGAATCAAATAAGATTAAGACAACACAACTTGTAAAGATTATAATTAATAATTTTGGAGATCGATTGATTCATAATTATCACAATAGTACTAGTGGTAGTAGTCATAATAATCATCATTCTCATCAACATCATAATCAGTATAATTCTTCCTCCAAGAGAAGACGATTAGGCGGTACTAGTACTGGTAGTGTTGGTGGTGGTGGAAATGGTTATGGGGGTAGTTATAATAATGATGGTTTGGCAGATACTCCATTAACACCGACTGAAGAAGAATTATTAAATTTAACGGAACCAAACTTGCAGCCCCAATCGCATCATATTGAGTTTGATTCTCCAGAACAAACTAAGAGAAATGGGCATTTCTTAGATTTTGAAGATGATGAACAAGAAGAACAAGAGATTGAAGATGCCGATGATGGTGATGTCAATAACGGCGCTTTAAATATAGATCCAGACCATAAAGATAACGAAATCGGTGGTGATGATAACGATCATACCGTGACGGTTACTACTACTGCTGATGGTACAGCTATCGGGGGGAAACATAAGGGAAATGACGGGAAACTGGACGAACCAGTAGCGTTTGATGAACTAGAACATCAGGATGGAACTACAGATATAGGTGAATTCCATCAAAAATTAACCCAGCACCAACAAAAAAAATTACCTCTATATAAAATGATTAGAGGTACAGATTCAATCAAAGTCATATGGGAAGAATATACAAGAGGAATCAATGGGAACCCTTCAGTAAAATCTTTAGAAGAAAAATACCATAACAAATGGAAAGATGACACGGAACGTAAATATTTTGGGTACCGCAAGAAATTATACACCATTATTGAAAACATTATGCGTATACATAAAGTCTCAGAAGATGAAGCAGTAGATTGGGTAGAGAAATTTATTACAGATAATCTTGGAAATAAGAGATCAATGACCTGGTTATACGAAAATATCCAAAGCGAGTACCGATAAAGAAATATATATATATATATATATATATAAATATTTTTTAGATCTGTTTCATAATTTTTTAACTTAATTTGCTATAGCTTTTTATACTTTAACTAAAATAAAACACTTGTAAAACCAAGTCAAACTGTAAAAATCAATACTTGAATTCACTCATATAATCATCTAACATCTATCTATCTTCAAAAATTAGCCATTTATCAATCAACGGCCAACATTTCAAAAAGTGAAAAGTTTTTGCCATAGCAAAAAAAAAAACACACTAAAAAAAAGGTGAAAAAAAAAAAAAATAGAAAAATTTAACAACCGTGTTCAAAGATTAAGAACAAGTTGATATTTTTAATTTATATTTAATTTGTGTTAGATTTGATCATCATTTTGGATTCATTTCTATTAGCTGCTTTGGAATAATCAGAGCTTACGAGAGAACTTGTGGTTGGTTTTTCTTTTTTTTTTTTCTTTTTTTTTCTTTTAAATTTAATTTATTTTATTTTTTAAAAAAGAAAAGAATTTGAAAAGAGAGAATTTGATATTGTTGAATTATATATAATAGAAATTATTGTATATAATAAAAGAATTGATTTCTCTTAATTTTGAATTTCAAAAAATTTCCCATTAAAACTTGTTTTCAACTTCAATTCTTGATTTTTGCATTATTATCATATAATGGCAGGGGCAGCTAGTGAGAATCCATTTGCTTTTGAAATAAACCCTCCAATACCAATGACAAGTACATCGAGATCATCTACTCCTTCGTTACAATATTGCTCTAAAACGGTTGATGATGTTGTTAGTGAGTTAACTACTGATTTAAGTAAAGGATTGACCAACACACTGGATATTACTTATAGAAGGTCGATTTATGGGATTAATGAGCTTACACATGATGATGATGAAAATTTAGTATTGAAATTTTTTGCAACTTTTTATGGTGATCCATTAATTTTATTATTGGTTGGATCTGCAGTGATAAGTTTTGTAATGGGTAATATTGATGATGCTATTAGTATTACAGTAGCGGTATTTATTGTTGTTACAGTTGGATTTGTTCAAGAATATAGATCTGAAAAATCTTTGGACGCGTTAACAAAGTTGGTACCTGCTGAGGCTCATTTGACTAGAAATGGCTTAACAGAAACTGTTTTGGCTTCGATGTTAGTTCCAGGTGATTTGGTCCATTTTTCTGTTGGTGATAGAGTTCCAGCAGATGTTAGGTTAGTTGAGGCAGTTCATTTGGCTATTGATGAAAGTAATTTAACAGGTGAATTGAATCCGGTTCATAAATCAGTTGAACCATTGGATGAAAATAAAGGAAATAGTATAAGTGATAGAGCTTCAATAGCTTTTATGGGGACTTTGGTTAGAGATGGCCATGGAACTGGTATCGTTATTGGAACTGGTCATAATACTGCATTTGGACAAGTTTTTGAAATGTTATCGGATATTGAAAAACCAAAAACCCCATTACAACATTCTATGGATAAATTGGGTAAAGATTTATCATTATATAGTTTTGTTATCATTGGTATAATATGTCTTATTGGTGTCATTCAAGGTAGATCTTGGCTTGATATGTTTCAAATCTCCGTGTCTCTTGCAGTTGCAGCTATCCCAGAAGGTTTACCAATTATTGTCACAGTAACTTTAGCATTAGGTGTCTTAAGAATGGCTAAAAAAAGAGCTATTGTTAAGAGATTACCAAGTGTTGAAACTTTGGGTTCTGTTAATGTTATATGTTCTGATAAAACAGGTACTTTGACTCAAAATCATATGACAGCTTCAAAATTATGGACACCTTCAATGAATGATAATTATTTAATTCTTGATAAAAATAGTACTCATAGTGGAGAATTAACAGCTGACATTAGAACAGTATTAGAAGTTGGTAATATTTGTAATAATGCAAGGTTTTCCACTGAAAAGGATAAATTTGTTGGTAACCCTACTGATATAGCATTAGTTGAAGCATTATCACAATTTCAATTAGAAGATATTAGAGGTACAAGACAAAGACTTAATGAATTACCTTTTAGTTCTACCAGAAAATATATGGCTGTTACATCACATCAAGGAGATATTTCCAAATCTGAAGTGTTTGCTAAAGGAGCTGTGGAAAGAATTTTAAAACTTTCCAATACTTTTATTAATCAAAATGGAACTACACAGAAATTAACTGAAGAAAATAGAAAATTTATAATTGAAATGTCAAACGTCTTGGCACTAGATGGATTACGTATCCTTGCTTTTGCTAAAGGTAAAGGATCTTTTGAAGATGGAGTAGAACCTTCAGGTTTATCATTCTGTGGGTTAATGGGTATCAGCGATCCTCCAAGACCATCAGTTAGCAAATCAATTGCTAAATTAATCAAAGGAGGTGTTCATGTCATTATGATTACAGGTGATTCAGAATCAACAGCGGTAAACATCGCCAAGAGTATTGGAATGCCAATTAATGATGTTTCAAAATCTGTCATGATTGGTGAAAAATTGGATCAAATGAGCGAAGAAGCTATTTCCGAGGCCATTCAATTTGTTAGTATATTTGCAAGAACTTCTCCTGAACATAAAGTGTCTATTGTTAAAGCATTACAAAGACGTGGTGATATAGTAGCAATGACTGGTGATGGTGTGAACGATGCACCTGCTTTAAAATTAGCAGATATTGGTATTTCTATGGGTAACATGGGTACTGATGTTGCAAAAGAAGCCGCAGATATGGTCTTAACAGATGATGATTTTTCGACAATATTGAGTGCTATACAAGAGGGGAAAGGTATTTTCTATAATATCCAAAACTTTTTAACATTCCAATTATCCACATCAATTGCTGCTCTCTCATTGATTGCAATTAGTACTTTCTTAAAATTACCAAATCCACTTAATCCAATGCAAATTTTATGGATCAACATATTGATGGATGGTCCTCCTGCACAATCTTTAGGTGTGGAGCCAGTTGATGAAGAAGTCATGAATAGACCTCCAAGATCACGCCAAGACAAAATCTTGACTTTAGCATTATTAAAAAGATGTGTAAGATCTGCATTGATTATAGTATTCGGTACCATTTTTTGTTATGTCAGAGAAATTAAAGACAATGTTATTACTTCGAGAGATACCACAATGACTTTTACATGTTTTGTCTTCTTTGATATGTTCAACGCACTAACTTGCCGTAATAACACTAAATCCATTTTCTCGTTAGGTTTGGAAAACAGTTTTTTCAATTTGGCTGTTGGATGTAGTCTATTAGCACAAATGGCTGTTATTTATGTGGGGTTTTTGCAAAGAATTTTCCAAACAGAAGCATTGAGCTTCCATGATATTTTGTTTTTACTATGCATTAGTTCATCAGTTTTCTGGATTGATGAAGCTTTCAAATATTATAAAAGATATAACATGCAATTTCAATCTTCAGTTTAAAAGGTCTTTATATATGTGGTAATAGGCGATTTTGACTTATTTTTAATTCCATCTTTCACATTCTTCTTTTTAATTTTTATTCCACTTTTTTTGTTTCAGCCTCTTCAAAGGTGAACTTATCCCCTCCTCCAACTGCTATTTATATAGAGTCCATGCTACCTTTGTATATTTTTGTATATGTATAAAGTTTTTAAGAAGTTTCAAAAAAAAAAAAACCAAAGAAAAGGTATGCTACTCTTTTTCAATTATATCACCTGTAAGTATTCAATAATATATAACTTTATTCTTTAAATAGAAATGAAAGATTCAAACCAAAAACAGAAGTGAAAACATCAAAGTCAAAATCAAAAAATTTTTAACAATAAAAGAACTAAATATCAAACTCTCCTTCTCTCTCAAAAACATACTTCTTCTTCAACTATATATATATATATATATATTTAATTACATAATTGTGTATAATTCTCTTATAACTAGTCACGAATGGCAATATCAGCTGCCTTTGAATCCATAAAATTATATTTCAAGACAATTTCAATCAACCATGTAACACCTAAATCCAATAATAAACATGAAGTCAACTTGACTTTGAATTCAGTGTCCATTGGAACCAATTTCATTGCTTCATTCAATCCAGGCATAAATTCAGTAGAACCCGCAAAGGCTAACAGAGCAACACTTGTTAATCCATAGTACATACCTTTGTTGTCCATGATGCTTTCTCTAAAAGGTAAACCTTGATAATTAACTGCAAATGTAGATACTTGTTGTGCTAACTGCAATAAAAAGATTGCTGTGTTCAATAAAGAAGGCAGAAACTCTTTTTCCAAATCTAATTGTGGTTCTCTTGGTTCTAACATGTAAACTTCTTTAGTGATATAAACCAATGTAACGATATGAACAGCAAATTGTCCCAAAATTGAACCCATGATGTATATATTGAAAATTCCAGGTTGTGGTCTCTGTTTGGACAATTTTTCAATTGGTCTACCACGGGAAATCGACAAGAAACAAATACTCAACAAAATACCACTTACTGTGGCCTGGCCGTCTCCAAACTTAATACCTGCTAAGTACAATACTGATAAAGAATATGCAGAAATCAAACAGTTCAAAGCTAAAATCTTATACATTTGGATGGTACTGACTAAAGCACAACGACCTTGTCTAATAACATGAGTAACTGCAGAAACGTCAGCTAACTTAGAAGTAAAAGGCGCAGCAACAGAAGCATCACCTAATTTTAAAGCAGGAGCCTCGTTATCATCTTCGACTTCATTCAATGAGCCCATTAACTTCAGTGCCAAATCATTAGCTCCTTGTTGTCCATTTGGATTATTAGAGGTAGCTGTATAGTTAGCAATAGCAACAGCCTTTTTCATATCTTCGGTTACAGTCAACCCTTGCTTTTCCATTGCCTTTAAGTAGTGAGGGTTTGAAGGACCAGGAGGATAGAGATGAGCAATGGCCAGTGGAACTTTTGGTTCTGGTTGGTTCCATCTCTTCATCATATCACACTGCTTGTTATATACTGAAACAAGGCTGTCAATTTTTCTTTGTTCTTGTAACTTCTTTAATCCATCTTGTGTTCCGTTCAACAAAGCAATACCGACATGTGCCTGTTTTAAAGCACCAACATCATTTGTACCATCACCACACATTAATGTTCTATATCCAAGGTCCTTCAACGAATTCAAGATAAATTCTTTTTGTGCTGGAGAGACTCTAGCATAGATCCAAGTATATCTGATCAACTGTAAGATTTGGTCATGGTTCATCAATTTAGCTAATGCATAACCTGTAATACAAATATCATACTTGTGGAAAAATGACTTTTGGATGGTATCTTTAGAAGAATCAAATGGGATTATGGTAGTTTCTTCGACATTTCTCCAAACCAAATCATGCTCGAAACCATGATGTTCTTCTGGGAGATCTAATATCAAAACCTCTTTATCAACAATTGCGACTTCTTTAGCAACATGAACGGCAGTTAAAGGATTGTCACCAGTAATCATAATACAACGATGAGAAGATTCATTAAGCATTTTCACGGTTTCAACAGCATCTTTTTTCAATGGACAGTGGAAAATCATGAATCCACCAAAGATCAAATTACTTTCAACTTCTTCTCTGGTAATCTTGTTAACTCTTGAAGGAGAAATATTATTTTCCAAATATTTGTAAGCTAAGGCCAAGACTCTTGATCCGGATCTTGTGAAAGATTTAAAACAATCTTCATAGTTTTCAGGGATATTATCTAACATTGATTTAATGGTCTCAGGAGCACCTTTGACTGCTACTAAAGTTTTACCATTATGTGTGGCGATTGAACTAGATCTTTTCAAAGCAGAACTGAATTGAAATCTTCTCAAAATCTTAATTTTTTCTTCCTTCTTACCTACTGTTCTAATAACAGTATCCTTTTCAGAAACGTTCCAACGAGCTGCTTTTAAAGTTGCCTTTTCCATTGGATCACCAACAACTTGGCCATCATCTAATTTTACCAAAGCATGACAGGCTCCCAAAATGTAATTAGACTCCTGTGGAGCCAGCTCACAGGATGTTAAACTTCTAATATCAGAGTGATCAAATCCGGCCAAACCTTCGAAAACCAAATCTTCTCCGGTTAAAGTACCAGTTTTATCGAAACAACAAACATCGATTCTACCAGCAAACGGGATCCTGAAGGGTTCAGTACAATAAATGTAGTGCTTACTCAAAGCAGCCAATGACGAGTTAACTGCCATTGTCAATTCCATTGGTAATTCTGGAGGTACAACAGAGGTCAATATGATAATACAATCAAGAATCAACTTTGATTGAATTCTACCCATCTTTGAACCTTCAACCCAAACGTACCAGGATGCAACAATGGCGAAAACCAATAAGAATAAGAGGAAAAACATTGCTTCTTTATTCCCAACATTGACTCTTTCACTTGAATAGATCATTACACGAACCAAAGAACCTTGTGAGGTTTCAAAACCAGTCTTTGTGATGATTGCCAAAGCCCCATTATCTGGAGCCAACGGAATTGAAGGGTCAGAAGGAGGAGAAACTTTCAAGCACATAGTACCACCATGTAAGACAGAATTTTTATCTAAACCATCAGGTTGAAATTCATCTTCACCTGGTCTTAATTTGATCGATTCCTTCAATAAAGGTGTTGATTCACCAGACAACATTGCTTCATTGACAATACAATCACCATCGACTAATAATAAATCACAAGGTAATGCTGACTCTTCTTTTGTTCTAGTAATTGATACGAGATCACCAGGTAAGAGTTCATCAGAAGAAATTTGAAACCATTGAGAATCACGATAAACATACATGTCATATGGTTTAATACCCATACTTTGGAATTCAGTCATTGTAGACCTACGTTGCCAAACAGTAGTACATTCAAATGAAATCAACATAAACAGAGTGAAAAGTGAATAGTACCAAAATTCGTCCATACACCATAATGCCACTGAAAAAAGCTGGAAAACGAAAAAAGGTGCTACAGCATGTTCTTTAAATAATTCCAAAAAAGTTGGAATTGGAATATCAAACTTATTCTTACCATAAGTTCTTTGTAATTGTAAAATTTCTTGATGATTACTTGAAGAAAGTCCTTTTGAATTTTGGAAAACTTTCAACTTTGGTTTTTTATCAACGGTGAAAACTGGTGGTGAAAATACTCCTTCCTCTGAATCCCACAAATGTCTTCTCTTTTGGTAAACAAATGAA
The DNA here is from genome assembly GCA_001661245.1 of Pachysolen tannophilus NRRL Y-2460. Lineage (NCBI taxonomy): Eukaryota > Fungi > Ascomycota > Pichiomycetes > Alaninales > Pachysolenaceae > Pachysolen > Pachysolen tannophilus. The sequence continues at coordinate 1,597,402 of KV454013.1, forward strand.
ACTTGTTTCACACCACCTTCAAATGAAAATCTATTAATTTCAACAATTGCACCAACACCTGAATTTGGTGCAGGTGTTATCTTGATATGTGTTGCCTCATCAATTGAATTAACCTTGATATAGTTGAACTTTGCATCTATATTAATATTCCAATGAGGCATCAACCACGTTAAAGCATGACATGAAAACAAAGCACACAAGTAAACAAATGTCCATTCTTTACCAACAATATATTGTTCATAATGAGTTGTATAAATTCTTAAAAAAACAGCATAAATGAAAATCCACGGCGCAACATAATACCTCGAAATCAACGACTTAGGTATCAATAACTCAGCACCTTGAATGGTTGGATTATTGATAAACTCAGATACCATACTCAATCGATAGATCAAAATGGTTTAATATCTATTAACTGATATTAAATAAATAATATATTAAAAGTGTTTTAGCTTTCTACACATATTTACAATTAAAATACACCTTTTTTTTTGCCCATTCTATTTATTATGAAGTCGTTGAAAAATTTTATTTTTAAATTTTTTTTAAAAATATTTTTTTCTTCTTTTTTTGGCCGCGCTCCCGGCAAAACAGGCGGAGACGTGTAAATATTTAGGCGGGACACTGGGCTGGGCGGGCAGTACAACTGGTGGCAATACAATTGGAGGCAATACAACTAGCTGTGATACAGCTGGTGGTGGGAACACTGATGGCGATACAGCTGGATGTGTAGATGTAGGTGAAAAACTAGGCAAAAGAGTCTTCTGTGTGATTGCCGACTATGGTTTCTGAGGCGGCTTTGGACAATCTATTCATGACGGCTAAACCTTCATCGTTGACTGGAATTGCTTCTACAAATATGTAATCGACTTTGTCCTGTTCATCAACTTCTCTTAATAGTTTAAACAAGTTTGTGCTTACTTGAGCAGGTGTAGAACCAAGATTTTTAACTATGATATTTTCTTTATTTGAGAAATTTTTAAATTTAAAACTTTTCAAAATTGCAATTTTGCTATTTTGTAAATTATTATTTTTAATATAATTTTCAATTTCTTTAATTCCATCTCCACATTTTTCAAATAATACAACTTTTGCAGTAGGAGAATAATGTTTGTACTTCATTCCAGGGGTTCTAACTGGTTCTGATTTACCTGCCGTCTTGGTAGCAATGACTATATTTTGCCATTTTAAACCACCATATTTTTTAATTTCTTCTAAAGAAACACCTCCAGGTCTTAATAACATAGGAGGATCACATAAACCATCAATTACAGTACTCTCAACACCAACGGTACAAGGTCCACCATCTAAAATTATAGGGATTTTCCCATGTAAGTCATGATAAACATGTTGTGCAGTTGTTGGTGAAGGTCTTGTAGACAGGTTTGCTGATGGAGCGGCAATTGGAGTATCACTAATAGCAATCAACAGTCTTGCAATGGGATGAGATGGCATTCTTACTGCAAATGTAGGTTGATTTGCAGTTGTTAATTTTGAAATTGGACAATTTTCCAGAACTGGTAATAAGATACTTAATGGTCCTGGCCAAAATTTTTCAATTAATGGTTTATAAATATCAGGGATAACTTCATTATCACCTAATATTTTCCTTTTGAGTTGATTTATAGATGAGATATGAGTTATAAGTGGGTTATCTGCTGGTCTATTTTTCGCTTTATATATTGATTTGACACTTTCATCATTTAACGAAGACCCACCAAGACCATAAACCGTTTCTGTTGGGAAACCAACAACTTCATTTGTATCTTGTAAAATCTTAGCAGCCTCTTTTAAATTCTCCAAAGTTTCTTTATCAGTTATTTCAGGCAAATCCTGACCTGGTTTGAAAAAAATTGATTCTTTATTAACTTGTAGCACTTTTGTATTAAAACTAGAATTTAAATATGAATTTGAACTTGGAAATGCAGATGCAGCTGCAGATGACATCTTTGCCAATAATTCAATTTTTTTAAATCGGAATCCAACAAGTTCTAATGATGATAAAGCTACCACCAGCTTTTCTTTTGATCTGAACCTAAGATGAGTAATCGTTTTCGAAATTTTTAAAGAATCAGAAAAATATAATCTTTAGTATGATGATATTAATTGAATTTATTTTTTTGAAAAGTTTTTTAAACCTATTTTCAATTGGGATGGTACTGGATCATTAGTGTTTGAAAGATAAAACTGGCGGGCGGGCTGCCGGCTGAACAGGCGGGTAAACTGGGCGGGGCCGCTGCCCTTTACAACAAGCCAGAAAGTGCGATCAATCCAGCCACAATCTAGCCCCAGTATGCTTATAAAAAAAAAAAAAATCCTACACCACTTACACCACTTACACCACTTGTGTCTTAGCTTCTGACACGGGCTGTCGGAGTTTAAAGACATTTCTTCTCCATCTCCATTGGGATTTCCGGAAACAATTTTTTAATTTTTAATTTTTTATTTAATTTTTCTTCCGCTCTTTTTTTTCTCTTCTCCTCCTCCTCCTCCTTCTCCCACTATTGACACGTAAAACGGCTTATTCTTTTTTTTTTTCTTTCCGTTTTCTTCAATTTTTGGATTTTTTTCTTTACGTTTTTGAAGTTGAACAGCAAAATTCGTTGGCAGATAAAACAATTTTAATGAACTTTCCCTTTGGGTAAAGGTAAAAATTCCAGTTTAATAATAAAATAAATAGTATATTAAAATAATTAAATATATATATATATATATGTATATATATATATATGTATCAATCTAATTGAAAATATTGAATTGCATATTGCTGCTTTGTTTTAAACGATTTGATCATTTTTAGCATAGTTTTGGAAAAAGTAGCAGAAAGGAAAAAAAAAATAAAAATTGAATTTTACTAATATTTTAAATATATATATATATATATTTATATATTACAGCAAATTGAATTAATTAATCAATCAATCAATAGTTAAATATTTTTTTTATTATTTTTAATATTTTTAATATTAGAGAAAAGAAAATTATTTCATCATAATGGCTGCCAGAGCTCCTTCTAGATCATATGATATGATCATGAAACTTTTATTGGTTGGTGATTCAGGTATGTATAATTAATTATATTTAGTTGGCTTGAACTGAATTAAAAATTTAAAATATGAATATTTTTTTTGTTTTTTATATGTATACTAATTAATTTTTAATTATTAAAAAAAATTTTTTTATTTTTATTTTCTTTAGGTGTTGGTAAATCATGTTTATTATTGAGGTTTGTTGAAGATAAGTTTAATCCATCTTTTATTACAACAATTGGTATAGATTTCAAGATTAGAACAATTGAAA
>KV454013.1:1601195-1611665 GCA_001661245.1 Pachysolen tannophilus NRRL Y-2460
CTATTCTTTCCTTCTTCTCTTTTCTTTTTTTTTTTTTTTTTTTTAATATTATTATTCTTTTCTTTTTCGTTTTTTTCGTTTTTTGTTTTTATGTTTTGTTAATAACCAATTTTTTATATTATTATTATTATTATTTTTATTATTTTTTAACTATTATATAGTATATTACTATAGTTTTGTTCTTGATAATATTTCTTACTAAGTAATTTTTTTCTTTTTTTTTTCTTTTATTTTGATCTTGAATAGTTGGTAGGATATAGAAAGCTTTTATTTTTTTTTATTCTTTTTGTATTTCTTTCTTTAAAAAAAAAGTTGAGGCAGAAGAGTAATCTATACATATGTGAATGTTAGCAGCATGGTTTTACCCAAGCGTCCATTAGTCAATGACCGTTCGCAGTGTTCAGGAATATGCTGCAACGGAGCCCCTCCTATTTTCTTGAAGAAAGAAAATAGAATAAACTTGGTCGAACTACAATCATTAAAACAGAAGAAGAGAAAAAAAAAATTTTTCTTTCTTTATTCTTCAACCATAAAAATGAGAATTCAAAACCAATAAAGGCTCCGCATTATTTTACAATCTGTCGACGGAGCTTAACTCTGCCACATAACTTCTCCTCCGTAAAGAAGAAAAGCATCGTTTTCCTACTTTCCTACCGCTCAAACCGTTTTCAATTTCTTTAAAAAAAAAAAAAAAAAACAAGGACCAGTAGTACTTATATGAGGAAAATCGTTAATGGCTTGCTTCACGAGCGCCGATCTGCCATAGAAACCTAACAAATCTAATATCATCCAACGAGTGAATGATATTAGCATATTCTTCCCATAGCACAGATTGATGATTTTTTTAAAAAAGAAAAAGAAAAAAGAAAAGAAGAATTGGGAAACTAAATACATTTATAGTGAAAAATTTTATGTATTTTCGTTAATTGTACAGAAGAGGGTAAATTTTTCAAAAAGTGCAAAAAAGTGAAAAAAAAAAAACAGAAAAAATTTAAGTTCACGATGAGGTATTAAAGATTACATAGCTGTAATGGTATGAGATTAAGATTAAGATTAGCAGAGTATTGAGGTTGGATGAGTAGTAGACGGATAGCTAGAAGACATGCAAAGTTGGAAAGGGAGAAACAAGATGGTGGTGGAGTTGTTGATGAAGATGGGACAGAAAAGAGTAATACGAATTTAATACCCACTAGTTCGAATTATCAATACGATGTAGATGATATTTTACGTTTATTTAAAACCTGTTTTGATCAGGTTTTATCTGATCAGCCATTATTACAAGAAAAGATACAAGCGGTAAAGAGTGATTTGTTTAATAGGGATTATATTACAGCATTTGATGATGAATCCAAGAGGTGTGCATATGTTGCTAGATGGTCACCTGCTAGAAGTTTAAGTTATTCATCTCTTTTTGCACATTTACAAAAAATTAGAAATATTTTAAGTGATTTTAATAATGAATTAGAAAATGATGATATTAACGTTGTTTGTATAGGTGGTGGAGCTGGTGCAGAACTAGTTGGTATATCTTCAGTCTTTTGCAGGTCAAGAGAAAGTTTTTCATCATCAAAGAGAAAAATTAAAATTAGATTGATAGATATTGCAGATTGGTCTGATATTGTATTTAAAATTAGTAGTTATATTAATACCAATTGGTTATATAACGGTGATGGAGTATTTAATACAGATTTTATTAAAACTGATGTACTTGAATTGACAAATTTATCTGAATTTTTCACTCCAGCTAAATTAATAACTTTATTATTTACAACAAATGAACTTTTCCAAGAAAATAAGAAAAAAGCTCTTTTATTTTTACAAAAATTAAACCAATTTTGTTCTAAAGGTTGTCTCTTATTAATTACAGAAAGTGCAGGATCATATTCTCATATTGAAATTGGTTCAAAAAAATTTCCCTTACAATACCTAATAGATACAATATTATGTGGTAAACCTGGTGAAATTGGAAATTGGGAGATTATAGATGAAAATGATAGTACTTGGTATCGATTAGACAAGAATTATAATTATGATTTGAGATTGGAAAATATGCGGTTTTTTTATAGGTTATACAGGAAATTATGAATAAAATTCAAATTATGGGTTCTATCTCTCTTTCTCTATTACTACTTTCTTACTTTCTGAACTTTTTCTTTTTAACTAAGCCAACTAACTAATTTAATTTTCGCGTTTAATCCAATGCATCGATAGATGCGTATGATCAATGCGATGGGGTTTTATTAAAAACTGGATGCAGGGATTAAAATAGACAGCAAATAAAGGAAAGGAACGAAAATTGTAAAAATAGATAAATTACTAGTTAAACAAGCTGGAAAACTTATCCAGCCGGGAATTCAACAAACTAGCCGAGAAACCAGCCAACCAGCCAGTCCGAAAACTAGCTAACCCGCCTGCCAGGCCTGCCTTCTTTGCGGCTCAGGTGGGAAACATTTTTTTCTTTCTCTTTTTTTCCTCGGCCAGCCACCACTCCCTCGTTCCCTCGCTCCCTGCAGATTGCATAAGGAGAAGGAAGAAAGAAAAAAAAACAGACATTCCATATAAACTAATAACTCAAATTCTTTTTGGTGTTTAATAAAATAGAGTTAATCTTATTAATTTATTTTTAGAACAAATAAAAATTTAAAAAATTATTCACCAATCAACTCTCTATGTAAGTAATTAAATCGACATTTTTAGGCAGATCCATGTAAGTAAAAACAGGTTCTTGAAACACAATGTTTTTATATTTCCTAAACTAGTTAAACGGGACATGTTGGAAATCGTGTCAGAAAGTGAAAAAAAGAAAAAATAACGATTAATAAAAAGGTATTGAATGCGAGGGACATCAAATACATTAAAGACATTAAAGGTTTATAATACAAAATGTGCAGAAGATGTGCATATAGATACTCGCTTGAAGTAGTTTTAACTTTAACTCATAGCCTTTGGAAAAAAAAAAATGAAAAAACTTTTTTTTATTTCTTTGTAGTTTTAAAGAACTAACGCGACTAGATTTTAAAGTTAATCAAAAAAATTATGTGATTTACAATATAATGTCATTAGGCGTTAGATTTCTTAATTTATTTTATTATTTTTTTTTTATTATTTTAGTTTCAGTTTTGGCGTTCTCGGCATTTTTGCTTGCTTTTACCTTTGATTTGATTCTATTTATATTTTTAGTAAAAAAAAAAAGTGGTTGGTTTTTGGAAAAAATAAGAGATGAGAATAATGAAATAAATAGAAGAGTTTTCCTCCTCTAAGATTGTAATCTGTATTAATAAATTTAATTATTCATTAATTATAATTAAGCTTTTATTATTTTTTTCTTCTTTCCAAGCGTAAAAAGAAAATTATTAGTTCATCATTATCATAGATATTTATTCGCATTCACTTCATAATATATAATCATGTCATCAAGTCTTGTAACTGATCTTACAGTATCCAGTGGTGGGTTAACCGCAGCTGCTTCAAGTGCTCTCACAACAGCTTCACTTGTTCTTAACTCAAATGTTCTTGCTTCATCCGTTGCTGCAACTTCAACTTCATCTACATCTGCTACTTCATCCGGTTCAGGTTCTTCAAGTTCTGCTACTGCTTCTTCAGGTGCTGAAAGATTGAGTGCTCCATTAGGTTCAGCTCAAACTCCAAAATATAAATATGCTCTTTTATTTGGAGGTTTATTAGGTTTTGCTTTTGCTTTAGGTGGTGGTTCGATCTAATCTTTTTTAAAATGAAAAAATTATAAAACTTTTTTTTTTTGATTTTTGATTTTTCTTCCTCTTATATGCTTTTTTTCCTTTCTTTTCCTCTATTATTCTACATTTCACATTTAAATTTTTCATGTTTTTTTTTCTTTTCTCTTTATATATATAAAATGTATATTATCATAACTGAAAAATATATGATTGAATGAAACTGGTTTTAATTTCAAAAAGTAATTGATTAATTAATTATATTTATTAATAATAATAATCTCTATCTATATACAATATTTATAATTATAAATTTAATTATAAATAATATTGTTTTTCATCTTATTATTAAAGATCTCTCTTTGGGTTTACAATTTCTCTTATTGGTATTTTTGGTCCAACAGTTGGAGATGGCCATTCCATATTTAAAATTCCAGCTTTTTTAAACAATTTCACTATTGGAGGTGTTGGCTGAGCACCAACACCTAACCAATACTTTGATCTATCAAAATCTAATTTAACATCTTTTGATGGTTTTTCACCTAATGCAATTTGTTCTGGACTAACAGGTTGTGGTATTGGATTATACGTTCCTATAACTTCAATCGGTTTTTTATCCCTTCCTGATTTCGCCTTAGCAACAACAATATTATACACAGGCAGGTGCTTTCTTCCAAACCTGGCTAACCTAATCCTTACGATTCCCTTCATGACCTTAAAACTATACCCAACTGTAAATAATGAACAACTTATATATATATATATATAATTAATTAATTGTTTGAAAACTTTTTTATATGTTCTTCAAAGAAATTGGTTCATGATATGACCCAAAGTGTTACATAACTGGTCCAAAATTTCCTAATTCGGAAATGTCAAGTACAGTCGACTTCCTCAAGTAGAAACTATTTTAAACAAAATTCCTTATTTAAGTAATATTTACTGTTTCCGGGAATACTTTAACCATTTTTAGTTACTTTTGAATTTCAATTTTTAGTTTTAATTACTCTTTTCGGAACTGCCTCATTTGGTACTTCCGTTTTAGGAATCCTCTAACTTTTAACTACCTAATAAGGAAGTAGTAATAGTATTTCCTAATTTGGAGCTCATCTCTTTAAAAAAAAAAATTTTTTTTTTAATTTTTTTTTTTTTACAGCTGAAAAATTTTTTTAATCTCCTAGTTAGAAAGAAAGAAGAGGTATTAAAGATATTAAAGATATATAGATAATAGATTTATTCAAGATTTTTAAGATATATATAGTCTGAGGGTTTTGAGACTAAAAAGGGTTTTTTCTTTGTCTTTATTTCTAGAAGAAGAAGATTTATCAGTTGAGGTTGTGTTTAGTTTAGTTTGGTAGAATGTCTTCTGAAGTTGGTGTTACGGCTTTGTTGGATGAGCGCTTGGATGAAAAATTAAAAGGAATCAGACTCCAGATCAATTCAAAATTGGATAATCAAAAACAGTTGGCTTTGATTCTTTCAGTGGTGGATGATAATATTCAAGAACAAAAAAATAAAAAGACTACAATCACGTATTTACTTTCATTTTTGGCACTTTTAGAACAATCAATCAATAATGAAAATATAAATTTTCAATTATTAACTTCAGTTACTTATTTTCTTGATTTACTTTTACCATTTACACCAAGACAACTTTTAAAATCAAAATATAGTGATATCTTAACAAGGATTGCTCCAGTGATAACAAATGAAAATGCAGATGCTCCATTATTGAAATCAACTATTGGTTGTTTAGAAACTTTATTGTTACTGCAAGATTATACCAGTTGGGTAAATACTGATTCTTTTAATATTTCACCTAAAAGAGGTTTAATGGGATTATTGGAAATCTCTTTAGATATAAGACCAAAAGTTAGAAAGAGAGCTCAAGAAGCTGTTGGAAAGATATTGAGTAATCCACCAGCTAGTCCTTCATCAGAACATGTTTGTTCAAATATGTGTGCAGATTTTGCTTTAAAATCAATAATTAAATTATTATCTCAAAAGCAAAATAATAAAAAACAAGATATTAAAGATTTAAACTCTAAAATTATTCATAATTTGCAATTAATAAATACTATAACAATGGCAGGTTCATGGCCTCAACAAAAAATTGAATCCTTATGTGATTTATTATTAGAAATTTCAAAAACAAATGATCAATTTTTAGTTTCTTCATCTTTTAATTGTTTTGAAAGTTTATTCCAATCAATGACAAATGAATTAGAAAATGATAAATTTTTAAAAGTTTTGGATATTATATTTGATTTAAAACCTTCAATTGATGATTCAAATTTATCTGCATCTTGGTTAGCTGTAATTGCAAAAGCTGTTATTGCTTATTCTAAGATTGAACCTTTAAATTGTTTACTGAAAATTCCAAAAATTTTAAATGTTTTAAAAGATTTTTTTAAATCAGAAATTAAAAATATTAACATTAGTGTATCACAATGCTTTATTGCTCTTATATCTGATGGAATTAATGATAATTATTTACTTTTACCTCCTAAAGTTAAAACAGAAATTTATGAACAAGTTGATGATATTATAACTGAAATCTCAAAAATTTTCAATAATGATTTGTTATCTTTTCAATATTCTCATTGTTTTAAAGAAATATTAGAAGTCTTGGTTGTAATATTTAAAAAATTTCAAAATAGGGCAAACCCAGATTTTATTAAATCTCTAGAAATTGTTGGAGAATGGAGATCAAATGAATCTTCAAATTTTGAATACAGAGAAGAAGCAGAAAATGTTATTGGAGCTGCTATTAGCGGTTTAGGACCTGATACAGTTTTAAGCACTATACCTTTAAATTTAGATAAAACCATTGGTGGAAGAGCTTGGTTATTACCATTGCTTAGAGATAATATTTCAAATTCTGAATTGTCAATTTTCAAAAAACAATTCATACCATTATTGAAATTTTATGAGGAAAGAATATCCAATACACCAGAGAAAAATACTGTAATTTTGAAAATTTTTGAAACAATTGTTCAACAAATATGGTCATTATTACCAAAATTTTGTTATATACCAAAAGATTTAGAAAAATCTTTTGATAATGAATTTTGTTCCTTTTTAGCTGATAATTTATATTCGGATACTTCATTAAGAGTTGTTATCTGTCATGCATTGAAAAATGTTGTTGAATCGAATTTAAATTATGTTAATGGCTTGGAACATCTTAACGATGTAATTTTCCAACAACAATTTCCTATGGCAAAAGCTGAAAATTCAATCAAATATTTAAAGACCCAAGCTTCAAATATCTTGAGTGTTTTGATGAATGTTTTCACATCAACCCAACCGGAGCAAAGAGGTTACATTATTGAAACAATTGACGTATATTTGCAAATTATTTCTAAAGAAGAATTAGAAGAAAATTTTAACAAATTATGTGGACATTTAAATAATGCTTTAATTCAAGAAAGTAATAAAGAAACTTCTAATAATAATGCTAATAATAAGCAGCAACAAAAATCAGACACGTCAAAGTTAAGTGTTACGTTAATGGATTTGATAGTTACAATGGCAAAATATCTTCCTGAATCGTCTTACGTTCCTCTTTTCGGTGTTTTCAATACTACTGTTTCAAATAAAGATGCTTTGATCCAAAAAAGAGCATATAGAATTATATCAAAATTGAGTGAAAGTGAAGAAGGGAAAAATGCTATTTTGAAATATATCAGCAATATTGAGGAAATACTTATTCAATCAGCAGATACTTGTTTATCCTCATCAAAAGCTTCAAGATTATCTTGTATTTTAACTATTGTGAGATTAATGCCTTTAACTGATTTGTATTTGATTCCATGTTTAATCAGTGAAATTATTTTATCAACAAAGGATGTTAATGAGAAGACTAGAAATCTATCCTACGAAGTAATAATAGCTATGGCATACAAGATGTCTGAAGAAGGTGGTATTATTGATAATTCAAAGATTCCAGGTTTGGAATCTTTACCACCAGCTAACTCTTCATTACAGAAATTTTTTGAAATTTGTTCTCCAGGTTTAGCCGGTTCAACTCCCCATATGATCAGTGCAACGATAACATGTTTTAGTTGTTTGTTTTATGAATTCCATTCAAAGATGGATGACGAGCATTTACTTGAGATGTATAAACTTATTGAGTTATTCTTGACGCAGAAAAATAGGGAAATTGTTAAATCTGCTATTGGATTTGTAAAAGTTGCCATATTGTCTTTACCTGAACAAATGATAGTTGATAATATAAAAGATTTATTATCAAAATTGATGGTTTGGTCGCATGAACATAAGGGTCATTTCAAATCTAAAGTTAAACATATTATTGAAAGGATGATTAGAAGATTTGGAATTGAGTTAATTGAGGAAAATATTCCAGAAGATGATAAAAAGCTAGTTATTAATATCAAAAAATCAAAGTTACGTGCCAAGAGAAAGAAGTTGGAATCTAAAGATTCAGAAGAAATTAGTGGTACTACCAATGGAAAGAAATCCAACAATTTTGCTTCTGCATACGAAGAGGCCCTTTATGACTCTGATTCTGAAGAAGAAGGAGAAGAAGAAGAAATTCCAGAAGATGGAACGAGATCAAATAAGAGGAAATCTAAGCAATATATTTTGGAATCTAAAGATGTACCTTTAGATTTATTAGATCGTCAACAATTATCTCAAATTTCTTCATCTAAACCAAAGAAATTCACAAAACAAGATTTGGTCTCCAAGGCTAATATCAAAACTTCAACAAACGGTAAATTCATCATCAAGGAATCCGGCACGGAGAAAGACCCATTGGCTAACCAAACCAGCGGTATTAATGCTTATTTGGAAGCTCTTGAAAACGGTCCAATCAGAGGCCAAAAGGGTAAATTGAAGTACAAGAAGAACTCAAGAGCCGGCAACGACAACGACGATGACAACGCCCAAGACTCTGATGAGGACTCAAAACCTAATTTACCAAGGAAAAACTTTACCAAAGGTAACAAAATCGGAAAGCCGCAGCATAGACAAAAATTTAAAGCCAGAAAGAAGCTATGAAAAATATTACAAAAAGCAAAAAAGAGAAATATATTTATATATATATATATACATATAGAAAATGAAAAACTCAATTCAACTCAATTATATTAGTCCCAACCTACTCTTTATGGGACTGTAGTCAAATAAATAATCTTCAACCCAGTAATTTAAAAGAACTTGGTTTCCCCATATTTTATACCCACTAACATTTCCCAATTAGGAAGCACTAAATGGCCAATGTTTTTGTATTTCCCAATCGGGAACTCCGCTAATTTCCTCTTATCTAAGCAGTGACACAAATGCTGGTTTTAAGGTGCATAGATGAGGAAGCATATCAGGAAATAGATAGATAGATAGATAGATGGGTATTTATGAATTAATTATCGGATTGAAGTTTATTTTAATTTATTCATGAAAATTCTGTCTTGTTACAGCTTTTAGTTGTTGGAGGTTATAGTGACTAATAGGAAAAGTTCAACTAAAAAAAAAAAAAAAAAAAAAGAAATAAACTATTTAGAACTATTTGGCAAAAATAATTAAAAATAAAAAAAAAAAGGAGATAATCAGGCTTTTCTAGAAAGGCGGAATTCTTGTTGCTAATAGAGGTCAGCTATTAAAAGAGAGTTTTAGGGTTTTCAGTTTGTGGATGGAAGAAAGAACGAAAGATTTAAGCTCTTTAAAAATTGAGGTTGGTGAATAATTAACATATATTACTATATATTGAGAGAATTCCGGTTTTGTTTTTGGTTGGTGGGAGATAGATTTAATTTAATTTTTTTTTTTTTTGTTTTTTTAATTTGTTTTTGGGTTTATGATGAATGATTTCACTTCGGGAGATAATAATAGCAGCAGTAATAGCAGTAATGCTTCTATTCCGATGCTGCAGCATGTTCGTGGTGGGCCAACAACGTCATCCAGATCTAGTTCAAGTAGTACATTTACTAATATTTCAAGTGGAACCAAGACACAAGATTTACCTTTAAGTCCTCCTAAAAAAATTATAAAAAGGTTAACTCCAGTGAATTCACCTTCAAAGAAATTTTCTTATGATAAAGATGCTAAATTACATGAAGATAGGAGAAAATTAAAAGAGCAATCGAAATTAGCAAGGTTAAAGATTCATACAGAAAAAGTTTATAAAATTAATGAAAATATTAAAAATGAACAAGAAATTAGGAAACAAAAAGTCTTGGAAAAAAGTGTTGTTAAAGAAACAAATGCAAAACTTAATAAGGAAAAAATTAATGAACAAAGAAGAGAAAAGGCTAAAGAATTTATAGAGAAATTTGAGTTGAAGAAAAGAGAGATGGGAAGACGAGCGTTTATATTTGTTTTCCCAAAAGATCAAGTAGACAAAGTAGATCAAGTAGATAAAGAGATTGAAGGACCAGGCACAATTTCATCATCACCACCTACCATAGGAAAGAATGATTCATTTTCGTTATCTTCATATCTGGATAAAGTTCCTCCCGAAAAAAAAAAGCTACTAGCATCAAACAATAAATCATTATCAATTATTGCAAAAGCAGTGAAGTTTAATATTCTTAACAAAAAGATAGATGTTATCAAATCAACAGTCATTTTTAGGCATCCTTTACTAGGAATGACTCAAGTAAGAACAGCATCTATAACAGAATTTCATGCTTTGCTTAATAAAGAATTAGAATCTGCAATTTCTTATGTTTTCCAATATTTAGGTTTACATAAATCAATGTTATGGAATGATGCAAGACTTTTCTTGCAATGTTTTTACGTTCTTTGGGAAAAAAGT
>KV454013.1:1635056-1655416 GCA_001661245.1 Pachysolen tannophilus NRRL Y-2460
TTATTATTAATTTATTTTTTTTTTTTTTTTAAAATATTGGTAAAGCTAGTTGCTGAAAAGGTATGTTAATTTAAATCATTTGAAAGAATATTTATATCGAGAAGAAGAAGAAGAAGAAGAAGTGATGGATTAAAATGTTTTTTTTTATTTTTAATGTTTGATTCAAATTGTGTTTAGTTATTAAAGTATTTTGGAGAAGAGAGAAAAAATTTTTTTTTTTTTTGCATTTTCTCTATGAAATTATGATTAGTAATAAGAAGAATAGTTAAATACACTGTTGAATTCTTTTCGATATAATATATATATATATAAATATATATTTACTATTTATTTTCATTACTAACTTTTTTGAATTTATTTAGATTTAGAAAAAAATGGCTAGAAGACCAGCTCGTTGTTACAGATACTGTAAGAATAAACCATTCCCAAAATCAAGATATAATCGTGGTGTTCCAGACTCCAAGATTAGAATTTATGATTTAGGTAGAAAGAAGGCAACAGTTGATGAATTTCCATTATGTATTCATTTAGTTTCAAATGAATTAGAACAATTATCATCTGAAGCTTTAGAAGCTGCTCGTATCTGTGCAAACAAATATATTACTACTGTTTCTGGTAGAGATTCTTTCCATTTAAGAATTAGAGTTCATCCTTTCCATGTCTTACGTATTAATAAGATGTTGTCATGTGCTGGTGCAGATAGATTGCAACAAGGTATGAGAGGTGCTTGGGGTAAACCTCATGGTTTAGCTGCTCGTGTTGCTATTGGCCAAATTATCATGTCTGTTAGAACTAAAGATCCAAACAAGGATGTTTGTATTGAAGGTTTAAGAAGAGCAAGATATAAATTCCCAGGTCAACAAAAAATTATTATTTCAAAGAAATGGGGTTTCACCAACTTGGACAGAGACCAATACGTTGTTAAACGTAATAACGGTGAAGTTAAAGATGATGGTGCTTTTGTTAAATTCTTATCAAAGAAAGGTCCATTGGAACAAAATTTGAGACAATTCCCAGACTTTCAATATTAATTAATGAATCTTTTTAACAAAGAAAAAAAAAAAATAAAAGAAAGAGAAAAGAGAATTTTTTTTATTATAAATATATAAAGGAGAAGATCATTTTCATTTTGTATTTCGTATATATTTCTTCTTTTCATATATCCAAAAAATGAATAAAAGAATCTACTTTTAATCATAATAATAGTAGTAGTAATAGTAGTAATAGTAGGTAGTAAGTAGTAGGTAGTAGTGTAATATCTTGAAGCAACTTTTTAAATAGTATAAAAAACGTAGCCGTATCTAATTAACTAACTAATAATAAATAGATAAAAATTATATAAAAAGATATGATGTTTAATGGATTAAAACTGAGATCATCTCTTGGATTGAAATCTAATTTTAATCCATCTTATTCTTTAATAATTTATAAAATTATTTTTAAAAAAAAATTTCATTCAACAATACCAAAAAATTTAAATTCAAATTTTGATACTCAACATTTTGTTGAAGAATTAGAACAAAATGGATTTACATCAAAACAATCACAAACACTGGTTAAGATTTTTACAGATTCAATAAATGATTCATTTAAAATTTTTGGTTCAAATTTAATTACAAAAGAAAAACTTTCAAAATTATCATATCAACAAAAAGTTGATTTTGCTAAATTAAAATCTGAATTACAAACAACTGATAGATCAGAATTTAATAAAATTAAAAATGAATATGAATATTTAAAAGATGATTTAGAAAAAGTACGAATCAAATTAAAAGAAGAAATCAATAGATCACTTTCTTCAGTAAGACTTGATTTAAATTTAGAAAAAGGTAGAATTAGAGAGGAAAGTTCAATACATGATTTAAAGATAAAGGAAACAGATACTAGAATAGATCAAGAAATATCAAATATTAAAATGCAAATCGATAGTGTTAAAACACAAGTCATGCAATGGTTAATTGGTGTTTGTACAGGTACGTTTGCACTAGTCTTGGCCTATGTAAGGTTAATGACATGAATGAATTTATATCATTCATTTTCTTTTTTTCAAATAAATTGTAAACATTTATATACCTACATATATATTTATATATATTTATAAACTTGTGTAATAAAAATCGGTTGCTAAAAAATTAAAACAATTACAATATATCTTGATAACAAAAGAAGAAGAAGAAGAAGAAGAAAAACAAACTAAATTAAAAAAACTGAAGAACACGCAAAAAAAATTTTTGTTGTCTTATCTTGTTGTTGTGAGTTATTAGATTTTAAATAATTCTTTTAATTGTTTAGCAGTATCTTCTGGTGAAGTAACTGCATGACCAATTGTTCTGCTATCAGAGTAAATTTCCCAATCGTTACCACCTTCGTAAGCTTTATCACCAAAGAAATGAATTTCGTTAAAACCTTCATTTGCAACGTGTTGTAAACAATAAGTCTTATCCCAACCTGTTGGAAAAACATCAAATGAAATTTGACCACCAATTGAGTAAGTCAACCCTAAATCAGCAAAATTTTTCTTTAAAGCTTGAACCATAGTTTTTCTTACTCCTGATTCTTTATCAAATTTTTCAAAATCCAGTCTTTCCTGTGTTGAAGCATTTCTACCAATTGGTGAAACGTTAATCATTCCATTTCTAAATTCGATAAATGTACCTCTTCTAACAGGTAAATCCAAATCAGATAAATATCTCAAGATAAATTTGGCCAATTCATTATATTTTTGTTCACCAAGCCAATTAATAAAAGATTGTGAAGCTAATTTCTGACCTTCTTTATAAGCAGTCAATCCATTTTCTGAAAAACAAAAATCAAATTCAGCCAATACATCAGCACCCAATTGTTCAACCTGTTTCGATAAATCAGATCCACCAACAAACCCAATAACAACTTTCTTCCTCAAGTCAGACAACAATTGCCTCATCTCAGGTGAAACAGTCAATCTAGCTGGTGTCAATGTTCCATCAACATCAAATAACACCAAAGTGTTTGGACGTTCTCTATCTGAAAATGACATCTTTTAAATTTTAATTAGCAAACGATTAAAAAAAAAAAGAAAAAAAAAAGACCAAGTTTTAACTTCAACAACAAGTTAACAACGAGAAATATACAGATATTTATATATTTATATATTTATGTATTTACTTATATTAAATTGGAAGAAATAGTTTCAAAGAAAACGTGGAATTTTTATATGTATACGTTTTCCTAAGATGCTGGCTGGCATAAAATTTCATCTCTTTTTCGGTGGTTTGGCTGTGAAAAATTCTAAATGAAAAAAAATTACAAATTTTAAAACTGAAATCGAACCAAGGACACATTGCTTACAATTCTAACATGTGGTGCAATGTGTGGTGTGAGATGGTGTAAGTGGTGTAAGACGTTGGATTATGGTGTACGGTATTTACATTTATTTTATTATAATACAATGTTTAAATAATACATATTTTCTATTTGCAAATTCTTTATTTAATAAATATTGGAAACCCCTCCATATATATAAGTCAAGTATAATTTTCCCCAAAAACCTTTAGAAAAATAAAAAAAATAAAAAAAAATTTAAGATAAATAAAATAATGTCATTATAATGTAGGATCTTCCGAAAGAATCCCAATATTTGCATCTCTTTCTTGATCAAAGGCAATCACTTCCTCTGAAACAGGTCTCATGAGTAAACTAGAAATTAACGCAATAGAGGAGAGACCGCCAGCTATACAGAAAACGGTGCGAGGATTTGTTTCCACAGTTTTCGAATATAGTGACATCAAGAGACTAGGCAGAACCAACAGTACTAAATTATTTAAAAGTGACACTGCACCTAACATTTCACCAACTTTCCCCGGCGGTGTATATTTGATGATAGCAGATTTGATGGTAGGAGTGTGCAATGATCCAAATGATATAAGAATTGAACCTAACAGCAATGATTTTGAAGAAGTGGCAATGATGAAAAAAAAATCACCAATAACTTCAATACTTATTGCAACTCTTACTATTATTAGATCCACCATATCAAGATGTTTTCCAGATGATGTATAAAATTTTCTAACAAACTTCAATAAGATTGGAGTTATTACCAATAGTACAACTGACCTTGAGGCCATTTCTAATGTTAAATAGTAATTCATGGATATAGCATCCCAATGGAAAACATAAGTACCATACAAAACTGAAATGCTCAGAAATACAAAAATTGCAACAACAGTACAACACTCAAATACCAAAATTAATAAAAAATTGATCCTTCTTTGGTAATTAACCGTTACACCATCTTCTTCATATTTGTCTAACCAAAACAATCGAAATGGTGAAAAAAAATTGATAACGTGGAAAAATCTTGAAGATGACAAAGACCACTTATTATCACCATCCAGTGAAGAAAGTCTACTTTCACGTGATTGCTTGAAATCATTTATAGATTTCCTTCTTTCAAGCAAACTTCTTGATTCAGGAAGTAAAAACATTATATAGAGTAAAGCAATTAAACAAATTGTTGGCTCAGCATATATTACGGACATCTTACTATTTGTTATCTTCAACATTAAATTTCCCATCTGTGGTGCTAGGGCAATAGCAATACTACTTGATGCACCTACAAGTCCCATACTGTAAACTCTTGACTTATCATCAACAATATCTGAGACATAGCTGTTTATCATACAGATACAAACAATAGTTCCACCACCAATATTCAGTGTAAACTCGGCAAAAATTAGTAAACTTTTATGAAACACTTGCTGATTTGGAGAAATTAAATTAATTTCCATTAATTTGGATATTAATGAAAACGATATTGTAATTATTAAAATCGGTTTTCTACCATAATGATCACTAAGTTCACCAAGTTTACCAGAAACTAAAGCCGATATCAAGTTTGCACCAAACATAGATACTGTCTGTAATTCAGAAATCAGTTTTTGTGAGTCTGCATCGGAACATTTATAATCCGGATTTATTCTTTTTCCATCTCTACAAACTAATTCGAATATTAATTGAAGCATTGAAGCAGAAGCAATAGATACCGATAACGAATAAATGAATGTTAAACCAATAACCAAGGACAAACTTGGTCTTGTCTTGACGCGAAACCATTTTATCCTATCAATGGATTCACTGAACCAATCTGGCTCATAAAGTTCATTATCAACATCAACTGCATTTTCCGGAACATGAAAACCGGATCTATTATCTCCATCATTCTCTCCAGCATAAATGCTACCACGTGAGGAAACCTCAACAGATGAATTTTTTGAAATCAAGTGTTCCGTATTCTTTGTGCCATCCATGGTTCAGATAAAACACTTTAGAGAAAAATAAAAAAAACCAATGCAAAAGAATCTAAAAGAATCCAAAAGACGGAAAGAAATCAATTTTTATTATTCCTCTCTTCCTTACTATATATAAACTGTCCATCCAGTTAGTTTCAGGGCGCAATTTATTGTGACTGCCACTTACAAATGCGGAATTAATGCAATATTATGCATGGAATAAATAGTATGTATTATTTTAAATTTAGCAAAAAGGGCAGAGTGAGTTGAGAACAGTGGCACCAGTATAGAATAAGGTTGTAAAAAGGAGTGATTTGAAATGGTCAAAGATGATACGGCCTTCTCTATAGCTATTATTTATCTTCTGACGCATATATATTGTTTAAACAAGCACCTTTTTGTATCTTGTCCTTTGATGTCACTAATTTTTCTTTCTTTTTTTTTTTTTTTTTTTCTTATCTAGATTTTAGACTTATCTTTTTATCATACTTCTTTTTTTAAAGTTAGGTTAACAGCCACAATATTTCTTTATCTAATGATTGTAGCGATTATCTAGGAAGCTGAGAAAGAAGCAAAAAATGACTACTCATACAAGAAATTAGTTTTTAAAAAAAATGAATTTAAGCTTTCTAAGTTGAAAAAGTATTTATAACCGTGATAGGTTTTGTAACAAATGGTAGGTTATTTATTTGAACAATGGTCTCGAGAGAAGCGGAGGGGGTTTCTTGATTGCCACTCAATACTATTTTGAAAAGGAACTCGTTTTTTTAGATAAAACTTTAAAAGGAAATATCTTGTTTGCAAAGAATACAACAAAAAGCTAAGTCTCAGTCAGTATTTGATATGTTTATGCGGCTTAATTATGCAACCACAGACCTTTCCACCATTTGACAATACAAAAAATTTACCTTGGTCTTTTAAAAGATACAAGGTTAATAATATCTGTCTAACAGCCATCATCGTTAGTAGATGCTAACGATATCTTTTTTTTTTTGATAAATGGAGATAGATGCTGGAAACAGACAGCAGCTCCTCAATACGAATGAAAAAAATTTCTTTACATATGCATGTTTCTGCAATTTGTGATGTGCCAAAAAAAGTTTCAAGTGGACTAGGACAGACTTTAGAAATGATAAATCCGTAAAAACACGATTATAGTAAGTATAATTTGAAATCGTTGCTAGATGTGATGTGATCTGATTTATGAAAGAAACATAGAAAGAAGTTAGCAGAAATGTGTTGGTATAAAATGATAGGTTTTTTTTGAGGCTTATTGTGCTTACTTTTGAAGATATCAATGTGTTGCTCCATGGATCCATGTCATTTTCAAGATATAGATGTATATCCAGTTATTAATCAAATCTTGAATATATTTGCTTTAAATGATCAAGAATTTAAATATAGAAAACGAAAATTATGGTGAGTACTGATGCTGGTTGGTTAGAATTCAAAATAACCTTTCTTTTTTTTTTTTTTTTTTTTTTTTTTTGTTGTTGTTGTTTTACCTTCTGGGCTACGTCGTTTTATCATTTGAACCTATTTTACATCAAAATGATAAGGTCTGTTCCAATGCCGCAAAACCAAGTAATCTTAACCGAACTGATAGCAAATTCAATGAGTTATCAAGAGCCAGCTCAATAAGAGAGAGTACTTACCTACTTTGCAAATCTTTTAAAGTATAAACCGAATGATAATTTATTTTACTTAACTCGAAATTGGCTAAATTCAATGAACGCTATAACTTGTTCCATACAGGAAACGGCGTCGCCACTTATCACTTACTCGTTTATGAAATTAAATATCAATCAATATTAAAAAGAAAGAAATAAGCCTACATGTAGCCCAATGTGTTTAATACCGGCAAACTACATTAACTCCGAAACGGTCATAAAGAATCTATCTAAACTCTGCACTAATAGATGATAAAAGAAAGACATAAGTGCCCTGTTGATGCAGAAGTTCAATTAGGTTGTGATATAATAATTGAACTTTCTTGACCTTTTCATCTCTTTTTTAATTGTTTAATGCGGTTTCAAGCAGCCCTTCGATGTGGCAAAAGTTTGTGAATTGAAAACCTTATAATAGATCAAATTTTCTTTATTAAAAATTATTTTTTTTTTACTTTCTTGAAAACTTGATATTGTTTTAATGTCTAATTGGATGACAAGTAAATATGAGTGCAAGAGATATTGAGAAGCAAGATTTATTGGAGAGTTTAAAAGCACAAAAGAGATTCTTGTCAGTGTTTTTTCCAAAAGAAATTCCACCTTTGCCCTCTGAAGCAGAAAGAAATCCGTATCCAGCTTCAGATGTTAATATATTTTCCAGAATTTTTTTTTATTGGTTGAATAAACTTTATGTTAAAGGTTATAGAAGAACTTTAGAGCCTGCTGATTTATGGTACTTGGCAAATGATTATGAAGTTAATCATTATTTTGAAAGGTTTAATTCTCACTACCAGTTGCTGTTGAAGAAGAAACTGGAAAATTATGCCCTTATCAATGAGAGCATTTATCAGCAGGATGATGTTCTTGATGAACTGTCAAAGGAGAGATCTAAGAAGTTAACAAGTTTGCATACAAATATTGTTGTACTTTGTGTTTTCAAAACTTTTGCCAAAGAAATTGTACTTGTTTGGTTATGTTTTTTATTTGCAATGTTTTCTTCTGCTGGAGCAGCTATTTTTTCTAAATATTTAATACTATTTGTTGAATCAACCACAAGTTCTATAGGTGCTGGTGTTGGATATGCTATTGGTACAAGTATATGTACTTGGTTACTATCTGTTGGAGAAAATCAATTTTTCTATAATGCTCAAGTGTTGTCCTATAAAGTTTCATCAATTTTAATCAAATTGACCATGACAAAAGCATTGAAATTGGATGCTAGAGGTAGATTTAAATATCCATCTTCCAAGATATCGAGTATCATTGGCGGTGATTTAAGTAGAATTCAAGATGGTTGCCTTTATTTTATAGCATTATTGGGTGTTCCTTTACCTTTAATCTTATTTATAGGTATCTTGATTTGGAACATTGGTGTTTCTTCCTTGGCAGGTATTGGAGTTTTTCTTTTACTTATTGGTTGTACACTGCTGTTCGCAACGAAATTGTTTTCCTTGAGACTGGATATAAATATCTGGTCCGATAAACGCTTGCTGTATATCAAAGAAATCTTGAATAACTTTAGAATTATCAAATATTATACATGGGAAAATTATTATTTCAAAAAAATTTATGATGTCAGGAAGAAAGAAATGAATTATGTATTTACCTCCCAATTCATAAGAACGGTCATGATTTCTATAATCATTTCTTCAACTTATTTGAGTACCATGATCTCTTTCTTGGTATTATACTATAGTAAGAGTAGTAAAAGAAATGTTGCTAATATATTCAGTTCTATTTCCATGTTTAATATATTGTCAACTTTAATAGCCGCTTTCCCATTTTTTGTTTCAAGCTCAACCGATGCATACGCAGGTCTTAAGAGATTTGGTGAACTCTTCAGTTGTGGAGAACTGGATGAAAACTTGTTATTGAAATATAATGACATTGAGGATGACTTGGAATTTGAAGACGAAAATTTCAAAATGCGCAAAGGAAGTAACGAACCAGCCATAAAAATCGAAAATGCTAGCTTTGAGTGGGAAACTTTTGAAATTGATGATGATGATGTTGATGTTGAAAATGAAAAAGAAGAAAAGAAGACCAAGAAGAATAAGAAAAAGTGTAAGAAGAACAATGAAAATGAAAATAAGAACCAAGAACTGAAAATTTCGAAACTGAAAGATTTCAGTTTGATAGATCTTAATTTATCTATTGATAGAGGAGAATTTATAATTGTGACAGGTGTAGTTGCAAGTGGTAAATCTTCATTATTGAATGCCATGTCAGGTTTCATGAAATGTATTGAAGGTTCAATTGAAGTTAATGACTCAATATTACTCTGCGGCGAATCCTGGGTACAAAATGCAACTATTAAAGACAATATTTTGTTTGGAAAAGAGTACGACAAGAAGAAATATAAAGAAGTATTATATGCTTGTGACTTGACTGCCGATCTTAAAAACTTCCCGGCTGGTGATAATACGGAAATTGGAGAAAGAGGTATAACTTTGTCCGGTGGTCAGAAAGCAAGGTTGAGTTTAGCAAGAGCATGTTTCGACTCTAAAAACATAATTTTAATGGATGATGTCTTGAGTGCAGTTGATGCTAAGGTAGGTAAGCATATTATGGAAAATTGTATCTTGGGATATTTGAAGGATAAAACTAGAATTTTGGCTACTCATCAGTTATCATTAGTTGGAGCAGCAGACCGTGTTATTTTTCTAAATGGTGATGGTACAATAGATGTTGGAACAAGCCAGGAGTTACTTGAAACTAACGAAGGATTCATTTCATTAATGCAGCATGCAACTGATAATAATAATGAAGATTCAATAGTTGAAGCAGAAGAAGTGGAAGCAGGTAAAGATGAATCGCAGGATTTACTTCGTATTAGATCTACTAAGTTAATGGTTACTACTTCAATCCAAAGTATCGATGATAATGAGCTGAAATGTATAGGAAAATTAGTAGAAGTGGAAGAAAGAGCAGTTAATTCAATTCAATATGATGTTTACAGAAATTACGTGAAATTAGGTTCAGGAATTTTTGGAGTTTTCTTTCTTCCTGTTTTGTTTGTTATTCTTTCTTTGGGTATCTTTGCTTCTATATTTCAAACTGTTTGGTTGTCATATTGGACTGAGTATAGATTTTCAAGTTTAACCAATAATGAGTATGTGGGCATATATATCGCAATCAATATTGCTACCATCATTTTTGTGTTATGTATCAATACATTATTGGTTTATATATCTAATAACGCAGGAAGATTATTGACTGTTAAAGGTGTTGAAAGGTTACTTCATGCCCCAACATCTTTTATGGATTCAACTCCGATGGGAAGAATTTTGAATAGGTTTACCAAGGATACAAACTGTGTTGATATTGAACTTAGTGAATATTTAAGATTATTTGTAACTCCGGTTGGACTAGTTGTTGGAACTGTTATACTTTCGATTGTTTATATTCCATGGGTTGCTGTTGCTGTTCCGTTCTTTGCTTTCATATTTTTCTGTATCACAAATTATTATCAAGCATCATCGAGAGAAATCAAGAGATTGGAAGCGGTACAAACTTCTTTCGTTTTTAGTCACTTCAATGAAACGTTGAATGGTATGAATACTGTGAAGGCATATAAGGCTGAAAAAAGATTCAAGTCGAAAAACGACTTTTATATAAACCAAAGAAATGAAGCATTGTTTCTTACGACAGCCAACAATTCCTGGATAAAGATCAGTTTAGGAACTTTTTCTTCATTATTCATTTTATTTGTGAGTCTCTTATGTGTGCTGGGAGTATTTAGCTTAGGTGCAGGAGCAACAGGTGTTTTGTTGAGTAATCTTTTGAACATAGCTGATCAATTGACCACTGCTTTGGTGCAATTCACGAATTTGGAAAATTCCATGAATTCTGTTGAAAGACTTTATCATTATGCATTTAAACTACCCCAGGAAGCAGCTTATGAAATTCGGGAAACTCAGCCTAGTCCACAGTGGTTGACTGTTAATAGCAATATTGAATTCAGAAATGTTTTCATGCAATATTCAAAAAATTCTCCATTTGTTTTAAACAGGTTGAATTTTGAAATAGGTACAGGTGAAAAAGTCGGTATCTGCGGTAGAACTGGAGCAGGAAAGTCATCAATCATGACTGCCTTATACAGATTATGTGAGATAACAGAAGGAGAAATTATTATTGATCAAGTTGATATTTCTAAAATTGGATTGGAGACTTTAAGAAGCCATTTAGCTATCATTCCTCAGGATCCAATTATGTTTTCTAGTACTTTAAGGAAAAACTTAGATCCGTTTGATAAGTTTTCAGATGATAAATTGTATGATGTTTTAAAAATTGTAACTTTGGTAGATGATATTGAGAAAGTTAAGAGACAGGATGGGTATCATGGTGAAACTTTGCACAAGTATAACCTAAACCAATCAGTATCAGAAGCAGGTTCGAATTACTCTTTAGGTGAAAGACAATTAGTATCATTAGCAAGAGCTATTTTACATGACTCAAAAATCTTAATTATGGATGAAGCTACATCTTCAGTTGATTACGACACAGATGAAAAAGTCCAAAGAATCATTAAGCAACAATTCAGTCATTGTACTATCTTGTGTATTGCTCATAGATTAAAGACTATCATTGACTATGATAGAATTTTGGTTTTGGAGAAAGGGGAAGTAATTGAGTTTGACACACCCTACAATTTATTTTGTACCGAAGATGGTGTATTCAAGGAAATGTGTGAAAAATCACGTATTGTTGAAAGTGATTTTAATAAGGTTAATTAGTAATTAAAAGGTTAGGAATATTTAATAGGGTTTATTTAATAATTAATATATATAATGTAATTGAGTTCATATTAGTAGTAAATTATATCTATATCGAGCCGCAAGCGGCTCATAATATGCGGACATAATTTGTGCGTGTGTGTTTTTTTTTGAGGACACAAAGAAGATGACGAGTTTCCGATCCAGTTGACGAAAATGAAAACCAAGAAAGAAGTCAATGTATATCTTTGAGTGATATTAATTGCTGCTACTTGTAATTTATAATTCTTTTTTTGATTAAAAACTTTTATGGGAAAATTTCAATGTTGTCTTTGCTAGATTTCAAATAATATTTTGCTTTTATAAAATTTGTATTTTTTGCTTTTTGTCTCTGTTTTGAAAATTTAGATAGTGATTTTGATTCGTCTTTTAGTCAAACAATATAGTTGACATTTTGAAAAAAAATGTCAAGGGTACTATCATCAAGCCATGAATCTTTAGTTGGCAGTTGTTTGATTAGTGGCGATATCAACCCAACAAGAGATATTACAACTGATGATGACTATGATAGTGTCGAAAGTTTTGAAAAAATGATAAAAGAAGTGAATGCTGTTGTTGGCGGTGAAAAATCAGCACACAATTATTCTGGTGAATCAGAAAAGAAAAAATTTAGAGATTCTTTTTACCAAAGGATCAATGAAAGCTGTACCGATTCAAATACAGAACCTTGTGATAGCTCGATTCATATGGTTCCAAAAATTTCAATTAAGTCTGCAATAGCTGAAAATTCCATTGAAAATGAAAAATTGACTTTTAAAAAAAGCTCTAACAAAAAAATAACTAAAAACAGCAATAGGTGGAAAAATTGGGAGGTTTCTTCGCCAGTTAATACTCCCAGGTGGGGCCATATCTCAAAAAATAATTGCACTAAAGAAAAATATCTACTTGAAGAAATTGAAGATTTAAAAAATAAAATTAATATTATGGAACTGAATATTGGAAAATTAACCGAATCTTTTAATTTCTGGCAAAATTTTGTTAGCCCTAAAAGTGGAACACCCGAAATTAAAAGATCAATGTCTTTAAATAATGGAAATTCGTTTAATTCTGATTCTGGCTACTTGCACAATGAACATAATTTTCATCTCTCAAAACATACTAAAAACAGACATCCGGTTAACTCCTTTGACCTTCCTCGTCAGTTGAATAATTCTAAGAAATCACTAGATTATGAGGAAAATAATCACAAGAATAATATTTCTGAGCACATTAATTCTAAAAGTTCGATGTATGATTGGGATGTACGTATAAATGACTTTATATCTTAAAAAAATACTTCCCTTCAAAGTTATACTAACACATTATGAAATCTTTATCACAATAGCTGACTGTAAACAAAATATTTGAAGATGATGGCTTACAAACTTCTATTTTTCTTCAACAGAAGTTGAAAAATTCAGATTCTAAAACCACTGATGAAATTTTCAAACCCATTTTGAAGAGAAGCGGCGAATTGATGGTTAGTAGATTTGGTAATTTTTTAATTCAACGATGTTTTGATTACTGCACTGAAAAGCAAATTGAAAAACTACTTTACGAAATCTTGGGTAATGTCGTTTTGTTATCCATGGATAGATATGGTTGCCATGTTGTTCAAAAAGCAATAGATTATACAGTGAGCATGAAAATGTCAAAGTTATATATGTTAATAGTTGAAGAATTGGTAGAAGATATTTCAGAAACAATAATTTGCAATAATTCAACTCGAGTCTGGCAACGAATTTTTGAAATCCGTTGGTCAACTATTAATAAGGGAGAATCTACACCATTTGTAAATATAATTGAGAAAATCAATCTTTCTTTGAAAGACAAGTGGTGTGAAATTGCAATGTCCCCCAATGGATGCCTAATAGTTCAAAAATTATTTGAAAATTACAGCAAATATGATCAAATTCAGTGTATCAATGAACTTTTACAAAACTTGAATTTATTGATCAAAAATCAATCGGGAAATTGGGTGATTCAGCACTTGTTGATTAATGAAGTTTCTGCAATTAATGGAAATGAAGAATTTTTTAGTGAAAAACAAACAATTATAGCTGAGTTGTTGGATGAAAAAAAATGTTTCCATTACTGTATTAATCAGTTTGGATCCAAAGTTATCGAAACAATGTTAAAAAATTATCCACAAACAGTAGACAAGTTATTAACAAGTCTATGTAAGGAACAAGCAAGAGGTAGTAGTAACAAGAGTACTAGTAATAGTGTTGGATTTTCAAGAACCCCATCAATTTCAATTCGAAGTCAACTAAGTATATTAGCCTCTGATTTATATGGAAGCCATGTTCTTCAGTATATATTCATTAATGGGAACGATGAACAAAAACGTAAAATTATGGACGAACTAAAGAGATACATGGTCTCTTTAAGAGGTTCAAAATATGGTATCAAAATTACTAATTCGATTGATCAATATGTCAAATATAATAATAATAATTATACTACTAGTTAAAAGAATTTAAATTTTATAGTACCAGCTTGAACAACTCTATCAAATCATATTTATAATAAACACCTAAATCTATCAAAGATTTCACCTCTCTTACCCAAGAGTTTCGGTTATTATTGAAAACTTTATCAAGTTCTTGATTAGAAGTTTTTCCTTCTAAAATATATAGTCTCAAAGTACTTTCATTTCTTTTTTTAAATCTATTCAATTTGTCAAAAATATTTTCTCTCAATCCCACACTGCTTAAATTGGTGATATTAACTGCAGATTTCAATAAATTCTTTGCGTTCTTGATTAATATTTGTCTATTCTGGTCTGATAATTCAATATTTTCTAAACTTACTCTTAGTATCTCCAAGTCTGCTCTCTTTATCATCAAACTACCTAAAAAATATATTAAAGAAGAAGCCACCTCTTTTGTCTTACTTATCTGATATTTTGCGTCTACTAAAAGTTGTGATTTTTTATAAATGTTCAACATTTTAGAATATAAATTCCATAATTCTTGATTTGATATAGTTAAATTTGAAGAAGTTGAAATTTTGTCCAAAAAATTTTGTAAACTGTCACCATAAGACATATAATATTCTGGTATTTCTATTTGTTCATTTTCTTCCCAGATTTTAACTATTTCATTGATATCATCGTTCATTGAACTTAATAATGATTTTTTAGCTATTTTCAAATTATTTATATCTTCATCACTTAAATGATCAAAAACGCCATTTGTAGGGCTCAATAGACCAAAATTCTTCATCAAACTTAAAGATGAATTATCCAAGAAATTTAAGAAATTGTTAAATCTGCTATTCAAATATTCAAGTTGCGGACCATTAGTGACTAATTCATATAACGATTGTAATAACTTATATGATGTGATTATTGTCTCTAAGGCTACTGATGGAGTTATTATTTCTTGTTCTTCAAATGATTGTGATTGATCTTTTGAGACAGTAGAGTTTTCTTCAGAAGGACTTTGAGGTTGGTTAAAATTAAAATTCTGTATTAATTCATTCAACTCCAATATCAAGTGTTCTAAATGTCGAGTGAACAAATTAGCAGAATTCAATCCAATTCGTATTAAATCTTCAAAATCAAAGTCAACATCTTTATTAATATCCTGATCTTCAATAAACTCCAAATATATCAATGCAGTATTATAAATCAAATCAAATGAATTTTTGTTCAATTCGTTAAATTTACCAAGAGCAAATTCATGATATTTTATAATAAAATCCAAATCTTTAACAACACCATTTTCACTGTTTAAGCAATCCGCAACATTTGAAAAAGGATCCACCAACATGATACAATCAGGTCTGACAAAATTATTATAAACATGGAATAGCAATCTAGCTATATTATAATAAGTATCCAATTTACTTAAATCATCATTACTCAGTCTTACAGAATCATCGTAATGTTCATACGCTTTCTGATAAAACCTTAAAGATTTCGTCAAATCTGAAGAAAACCAACGATCACCTGAATCTTCATCTTGAATGGCTTCATCTGAAAAGTCATCTGCTGTAACCAATTGCTTATCATTATTAGTTGGATTCTTTTTCCCTTTACCCCGTTGAAGCTCTAAAACAAAAAAACAAATTAGTCAGTATAAAATTGTAATCCAGAATTAATCAAAACATCTACCCACAAAGACTTACTCTTCATATCCTCTATCATATCGTTGTACTCTCTATATTTCAATAAAATTCATATTAATCATCTTTTAGATTCCGATGCTACCTAAAATCTGCATCAAAAAAAAAAACCAAAAAAAAAATTTTCCACTTTTCTCCATCTTTTTATATATTTTATTAAAAAACTGTTGAAGAGAAGCTTATAACTAGATGAGAAATTAGAGATGTCATTGGAGAATAGCAATGTGGCCATAGAGAAGTCTGTGGCTCAAGACTTGGGAGTTGTTTCGTCTTTTGCAGCTGGAAGTTTGGCTGCGTGTGCTGCAGTTACGTTTACCAATCCTATTGAATTAGTTAAGACAAGAATGCAGTTACAAGGTGAATTAACCAAGGCAGCTAATGTTGAGAAGATTTATAAGAATCCTTTTCAGGCACTTGTAGTTATTGGTAGAAATGAAGGTATAAGAGGGTTACAAAATGGGTTAGGGTGTGCTTATGTATATCAAGTTCTTTTGAACGGTTCGAGATTAGGATTTTATGAACCAATACGAAATTCTATGAATTCATTTTTTTTCCCTCATTTTGAAGCTTATAAGGTTCAAAATACTGCTATAAATGTTGCAGCAGGAACTGCTGCTGGTGTCATTGGAGCAATCTTAGGATCACCTTTGTATTTGGTCAAGACTAGAATGCAATCATTTTCTGACAAGATTAAGATTGGTGATCAGTCAAAATATAATAATCTGGTTGATGGTTTAAGGCAAATATATGCAAAAGAAGGATTTAAAGGTTGGTTTAGAGGTCTTGACTCTGCAATATTAAGAACAGGTATTGCATCTGCTGTCCAGCTTCCAATTTACAATTCTTCAAAACATTTTTTATTATCACATAAATATTTTGAAGGGGAATCGTTATCATTACATTTAACTGCATCCACCGTTTCAGGTATGGGTGTTAGTATTGTTATGAATCCTTGGGATGTTGTATTGACCAGAGTTTATAATCAAACAGGGAATTTGTATAAAGGTCCAATAGATTGTATGTATAAGATCATCAAATATGAAGGTATTACTGCCTTATACAAAGGTTTTGGTGCACAAGCAATGAGAATGGCTCCCCATACTATTTTATGCTTAACTTTTATGGAACAAACCATGAAGCTCATAAAATATGCCGAAAACAAAATTTTCATTTAAAATTAATTATAATATAATATTCCTAATAGGCTTTTTGAACTTTTTTTATAGATTTGTTGTTTTTGTTTTTGTTTTAGTTTTAGATTATTGATAGATAAAATCTTAATTCCAAAAGTGATTTATACAATTATAAAACCGTAACCAAAAATATATATATGAAAAAAACAATGATAACATCCAAACAAAAATAAATAACAAAATAATCCACTTCAAAAACAGAAGGTAATAAAAAAAAAATAGTTGAAATGAAAAAGTAATAAATAAAACCAAAGTCAAGTTAATTGAAAATATTGAAGATATTGAAAAGAAAGAAAAAAAAACAAAAAAAAATAAAAGAATAATGTAAATAGGAACGATTTTTTTATTGCGAAGAAGAACCTCAAGATCAAAAGGAGAAAACTTTGACTATAGTGCCCGCCATGCTCTCTTTCCCTCCTTTTTTTTTTTTTTTTTTTTTTTTTTTTTTTTTGGTATTCTTCTTCTTCTTCTTCCTTACTACATCTGGTTATTGATCGTCATTATCATTGTTGTCATTACTACTACTCATAGCAGCCATTGTGGCACTGACAGCATTATGAAATGCAGAAGACCCAAAATTAATTCCAATACCTTGCCCATCATTATTCTCATCGCTCTCATTAGTATTATTACCATGTCCATTATCAGGAGTCGTAGAAGCTGCAGTCAATGAAGCCGGCATAGATGACAACGTTGGAGTGTTATTTCTTGAAATTGGGTGGAATGCATTAATATTATTATTTAATGGAAAAGGTGATTGAATAAGTGTGTTTGGATTAGTAGCAAATGTCGCAGTGGTTGTGGCAGTTAGACTAGATGCAACGCTTCTGATATCTTCATCATTTTCTGGGTTATTGTTATTGTCATTGATATTATTATTATTATTATTAATATCATTATTACTAGGAGTATTATTGTTGCTATCGTTATTATTAAGCATTGTTGATGGATTAGATTGAGAAGACGATGTACCTGTGTTTGAGGATTGACTGTTGCCCTGTGAAGATGAGGAAGAAGTTGTTTGCACACACCAGTGCCTGTGATATTCCCATGCTCTAGATTGACACTCTTTCGAACAATATTTGGTTCTCTTACAACGCCTACATTTAGCAAACTGCCTTGGATATTGCTCCCATTTACCACATTCAAATGATGCGCATTGTCTAACACCACCTTTTGACTCATCTCTACGGCATGAATTTCTCATTATAACACCAGCCCAATAACAAATGTCATTTTTATGAGTTCCTTTCACTGTAAATTTTTCCACCAAGGGAAAAATATTTAAAATTTCTAAAGGTTGAATTGACAAATCTTGATCTTCGAGTAAATTGTCATAGATATCATAAAATTCATGATTCCATTTCTGACGAGTCTGTGAAATTTTGGATAAAGAAACTTTATTGCAAACTGATTTTAGGTTTAAATTTTCTATTGATAGGTTTTTGTTAATGACTGAATTTAATTTGACGTAAATTTTTGATCTTGAAATTTTATTCTTAGTATTTTCAGTCTTCTCATAATCGTTAATTAATTTATCAAAATAGGCAATAAAATTATTTCTAGAAGTGAAAGAAGAAGAATCCAAAGAACTTGAGGAATTATTTAATCTTGATGTAGAGTCACTATTATTTAAATCAATGCTATTCAAAGGTAAAATGAAATCGTCAAGTTTGTTATTATCAACTAATAGGTTGTTATCAGGGCTGGTGGTATCTGCATTTGTTTCACCATGTTGTTCATTATGTCTTGTAACATTTTCATTATTTGTCCGGTGGTGATTGTGATTTTGATCTTGGTGGGGTTCATTTCCATTATGACTTTCTGTATCTTCAACTTCTTCTTCTTCTTCAACAACTTCTTCATCGTCATTTTCTAATGCTGGAACCGATTGTTGGAAATTTCCCTGGAAATTCAAAAAATCTTGATTTGAACGAAGTGACATTCCAGTGATGATGTGCGTATCTGATAAAACCGGTTTTAAATAAGAGTATTTTGAAATAAAAGCCAATAGTTGCAATGACCATACAACGTCATCTTCTTTTGGTACCAATATTCCTTTTTGGAAAGTCCTTGGTGAAGTTAATTCTAATAGTCTTTGCTGGTATTGATTATTATGTACTGCTTGATATTTACTTAGTTTCAATTCTGTTTCATTTATATATTTCAACAATTTTTCATTCAGTTCATCTTCATCTTCAGAGTCTTTTAAAGAATTAATTTCATTTACTAAAAACAATTTTTTCTTCAATTCCCCCAAATTATCATGGTTACTATTTACATCATTTGATGGTAGTAATAAATGATTTTTTCTATAACCGGATAACATTAGAGTATTTCTTCCAAATCTCATATTGGAAGTGGTAGGAGTAGATGTTGTAGGCACAACGTTATTATTGTTATTATTATTGTTATTGTTATTGTTGTTGGCTGTGCGGTTAGATTCCTGGTTATTTCTGGTTGCGCTAGAAACAAAAGACAAATTATTATTATTCGAAACTTGTTCTTCGTCGGTTCCGGTGCTATTACCGTCCATCTGTATTTGCAGCGCTATACCCAGTGCAAGAGCCAGAGCCAGAGCCAGACCCTGAGACAGACCCTGACCCGAGCCCAGATCCGAACCCCGAACCAGTCCCAGACCCAGTCCCGAACCCGGTCCCAGCCTCAGCAGTTGTATATGATGCGACAGCTCGGTATTCTGACTTTGATTCACATTCCGACTTTGATGATGAGCTTGACGGCCCGATGGGTACTTCATACCGTTTGCAACTAAATAATTATCCAAAACCGTTGCAATAATAGGAATCATCCCAGCTTCAACAACTTTTTGTCTAATTTTTTCTGTACCCCGTGTACCAATCAATACAAGACATTGAAACAGTAATGACCACTTCCATGCAACCAACGGATTATTATTATTATTATTATTCGAGCTCCCATACTTCCCACTTGCATCCAACTTGCATTCATACAACATGTCTATCAATCTTTCCAAACCACCATCATGAGATAAAGTCTCTCTCACTTTAGCACTTGAAGATGCTAAAAATGTCAAATGATTTAGTGAGTTAACCAAAGGTTTATCCGAAGTACAATCCAACGCCCTTCTATCATATAACGTTGATGTTATACTTAACGCCGCCCTATTTGAAGTTATCGATCGATAGTTAGAATCTCTCATAATAGAAAGAAAGAAATGAAAGTGTTCACTTTTATCTTTTAAATCTTTTTAGTAAATGATGATTAACTAGCAGCAGTAAATAATATCTCTAATCAAAGGAAAAAAAAAAAAATAGAAAAAGAAAAAAAAAAAAAAAAAAAAACAAAAAAAAAAAAAAAAAAAAAAAA
>KV454013.1:1655694-1666502 GCA_001661245.1 Pachysolen tannophilus NRRL Y-2460
AAAAAAAAAAAAAAAAAAAAACTTTTAACCAAAATGCTATCTAGAAGAGACAATTATTACGATGAATATCGAATAGCCATTTAAGAAGAACTTAATGAATGAGTTATATAATTATTATTATTATTATTATTATTATTATGTGATCATGTTCGTTTTTCCTCTTATTACTTTTCTTTACTTTTTTTTTGGCGTTTACATAATTTTTGAGGGTGGCAAGATAAGATTTCCTAAAACGGAAATTGAAATAGAAAAGGGGAAAAAGAGGAAGCAGAATTACTATATTAAGGAATTACTGCATTTGGATCGGAAATAGATCATTAGAACTAGATCATTAGAAATATTGAAGGTGTTGCAATTAGATATAGTAATATATATATATATATATATATCTATATATTGGAAAGATTCTATCTAGGCGAATTGGAATAGCTGCTATATAAGGAGACAAAGATGTAACCTATAATATGTTATACTATACTATACTATACCCAGACCTGTTTGCCGTTGTCGGCCATGTAATCGGATAACTTGCTAACGTTGTTATTCCAGTCGACGAGTTTATTTCTTATGATTTCAATTTGTGGTTTATTCATTGTTCTTGGTTGGACCCAAGTGATTTCAATTTCCTTGTTTACCTGGTTGATGTAGCCCTTGATCAAGTTTAAAGATAAACACTTCATGCAAAGATGTTCGATTTCAGCCAGAGTTGATAAATTTGTAATTTCTTTTAAAATCTCATCATAAGTTAAAATCTTTCTATTTGAACTTTTAATAAAAATTAATTTAATAAAAGTCATTATACAAATTTTTTCATTTAAAAATTTTAAATCTAATGAATTTAAACTTTTTTTTATATCTTTTTCATTTTTCAGTAAAATTTTATTAAATTCAATTAAATTTCCATCATTTAAACTTAAAATTAATTTTTTTAACCATTCAATTTTTAAATTATTAAAAATTTCATGCATTATAATTTCTCCAAAATTATAAATTTTATTACCTAAAATTGCTGAAATACTTAAATTATAAATAAATTCATCTTTTTGATCTTTTAAAATTGTTAAATCATTATTAATACATGCCAAATATAATAAACTTGTCTTGTAATAACTATTATAATCTGAACTTAATTTTTGATAATTAGATAATGTCTTATAATAACTAGCATTAATTCTATTATCAATTGAA
This sequence comes from Pachysolen tannophilus NRRL Y-2460, assembly GCA_001661245.1. Classification (NCBI taxonomy): domain Eukaryota; kingdom Fungi; phylum Ascomycota; class Pichiomycetes; order Alaninales; family Pachysolenaceae; genus Pachysolen; species Pachysolen tannophilus. The sequence continues at coordinate 1,656,883 of KV454013.1, forward strand.
TTTAATTGATCAATTTTTAATTGACAATCATCTAAAAGTTTTTTTGCATCATCAATTTCTGAAAGTTGTAATTTAATATTTGCAATTTCACAAGAAATGAAAACTAATGCTTGTGTATATTGATCATTTTTATCTTCTTTTTCCAATTTTTCAGAATCTTTTAAAATTTTTAATTTTAAATCATTTAATAATGATAAACTTTCATCTGCAGTTTCAACTTCATCTAATGATGCCAATAAAAATTGAATCAATTTTAATAAATTAATCTTATTATAAAAATTTAAAATAAACCTTTGAAATAATCTTAATCTAATCCCACGAGAATGTTCAGATCCATAAAAATCTGTTTCCAATACAAGAGTTAATTGATACCATAATTTACGTTCATATAAATCTTCAAGTTGATAAAATACAGCAGACAATTCAGGACTACTATTCTCCCTTAAAACAGCTAAAACAGTGGGAATATCAGCATCAATCTCCATAACACTCATGACTTTACCTTGTTACTAATACTACTACTAATATCACTTAATATCACTATTACTAATTTATAGAAACAACTCAGTTCAACCTCTTTTTAATCTTTACTCTCTTGAGTTGTTCATTCAAATTAATAATAGTGGCAACTTTTACTTAATGTTGTTATTTGGACACAACATCTTTTGTGTCTACAGTGCACTACTATTTTCTTTTCTCTTTCTCTTTACTTTTTATATATGAAAAGGCTTTTCCAATAATAATATATATATTACTGAATCTTTGTATTTAATATTATATAACAGAACAGAAAAGACAATCATGAGAGAATATTAATACTGATTATATTCCTTTTGATTTCGATTTTTTCATTTTTTTTTTTTTTTTTTTTCTTCTTTATTAGGTTATTTTTCTCTAAAAGTTTTTTCTTTTCTTTTTTTTTTTTTTTTCTTTTAAGTATATAAAAAAAAGTGGAAATTTCTAATCATCTTTCTTCTTTGTGTGTTGTGTACTTTCCCACTCATCGAACCCATCCTCCTCGTCTTCGTCTTCTTCTTCTTCTTCATCATTTTCATCTAATTGAAAAATAGTTTTCCCAGTTTTAGCTGGGGCGTGCTGTGTACTTCCTGAACCTCCAACGGTGGCTGCAGTAGCCCCAGCGGTCCCAGCGGTCCCAGCGCCCGTACTTGGTTTTTGTTTTTTCTTATTGAAATCATCAATGTTGTCATCATCATCTTCATCTGCGTTATCTGCATCCTCTCCCAACTCTAAATCAATACTGTCATTGTCGTGATTGATTTTACTGTACAGAGGAGGATCGACAAATGGATTTCCTGCCAGACCACCATTTGTTGCTTGTTGATCAGTTTCATCATCACTTTGTAAATCGTCCAATTCAAATTCGGTTCCTTGCATTTGATGACCCATTCCAGCGTTTGCCTCTGAATCATTTTGAGGTAATTGTGATGATGCAGCAAGCATATAAGATGTATCAGTTGGTCTCCATATTATTGCAATACCAATGAAAACAACAAAGTATAAACATGATGGCCAAAAATCCATCAATACATCATTAAATTTCCAAAATTTTTCTATAGCATTTGTAACTGAATCATTGAAAAATAATAATGTAACAATAACCATTGCAAGTACCATCATTAATAATGAGAAAAAAATTAATTTAAAAAGTTTTTTATACATATTAAGTTTTATAATTTGTCTATTTTCAGTAAGAAATTTCACAGTTTTAGAAAGTGATGATAAAATTAAAAAATAGAAAATTGTTAATGTAATTGCTAATGGTAGAGTACTTAATAATGTTAAAAGTGAATTTTTCCATGAACTATTACTTGATTCTGTTGATGTAGTTGCTGCTGTTGGATTTGTTGAAATTGAAGATTCTCTAATATAACTAACAATTAGATAAAAAACACCAAATATAAAATGAATTAAACCTAATAATTTACATTTTAACATTAATTTTTTGTTTAATTTTGGATATACAACCCCATAACCCAATGAAATTATTAATAATAAGAAAAATGAAAATGAAATTTTGAATGAATTTAAAACACTAATGAAAAACATATAAAATTTAATTCCTGCAGGTAATGGATAACGTTTATTATTATTTTGAACATCATATAATGACCATATTAATATATTTTCCACTGTTAAAAAAATGAAAAATCCTGCAAGATATTTTTGTAATAATAATAATTCCAGTCTATGTTTAAAAACTTGAAATAAATAAATACATAAACAAACTGCATAAATTACAGCTAATAATCCATATAATGGTAATTTTGAAATTTCTGAAGCTGCCAAATTACCAAATGCATTTTGAAAATTGATCAATATTTTATAATTAGTTGCAGTAGCTGAATAAGTAGCAACACAATAATAACCTGTTTCTTTAACAAAATATGTTAAATCATTATCTCCAATTTCTGTTAACCTTGTTGATAATACTTGATTATAACTTGTTGCATTAGACTCAAGAATAAATGTATTTTGCATTGAAGTATTACAATAATCTAATGCAATTAAACTTTCATCACAAATATATCTTTCAACACCATCAACTTCCACTCCAATAGTATCAATATCTCTATATTCAAAAATCACCACAGAAACATCAATATCATCACTATTACCCAGTTCATTTTGGAAACTTTGTAAATTAAGTTTTATAAATGGATTATTAATATTTCCTGACCAATCATTTTTAGAATACATTCCAGTACAAACTTGAGAATCTTTCCAAGTAACAAATGCTTTATTTGCCGACACCGATACCGCAAATACAAGCGGTATTAGAAACAATTCAAGTATCTTCATGATTGCATTGGGGTTCTCCTAATAAAATTTTCCAAGAGAAAAAAAATACAAAAAAAAAAAATTTCAAATATATATATATATATATATTAATTGTTTTAATGATAATTAGTTGTTCCGCTGGTCGTTCAAGGCCCATACTATATCATACTATATTATGGTATGAACCGTTGTTCACTTTCTAAGACTTCCACAGCCCTTTAAATAAAGAGAAGAAAAAAAAAATTATTTCTTAGCACAACAGGGGCTGGAGCTAAGAAATAATTTTTTTTTTCTAAAACGCGGTAGTGCACTTTAAACGCGGCGGCACTTGAAAGAAAGTTCACTTAGTCTCTCTCACTTGCAAACTCCGATATCCCAAGTCTATCTTAAATGAAACTTTTATTTGAATGAATACACACTACTTAACCAAAAAAAAGAAGTCAGGTATACCTACCACCCCTGTATATATAGAAAAAATAAGGAAAAGAGAGATAGATATATTGATATATCAGGGCTGTGCAACTACAAAAAAAAAAAGATTTTTTATTTTCTTCTTTTATTCACTTTCCCGATTCAGATACTTGATAAGCGAGGAACTACTACAACAAACTTTTTTTTCTACTACCCGATTCAGCATATTGATTTTGGCAACACTCCTATATTTATTGTGGTGTAAAAAAATTTTTTTCTTCTTGAAAACAGCTAAAACAGTCGTGGAGTGAAATCACAAAAATTTGTGTGTGTGTTTTTTTTTTTTTTTTTTGATTTTTTCTTTTTTTGTAAGAGTTGCAGCGAGAAGAGAAGCGAAACGGTAATTTTTATATGTATTTTTATATTATGGTATTATTAAATATATTATTTATAAATTATTAAGAAAACAAGATGTTACGAGGTAGCGGTAGCTTGGGTGTTTCTAGGGTTAATACTAAGAAATTGTTATGTCGTGCTTCTAGTGGTCAAGCGCCGAGGTATGATGTAGATAAGATGATGCTGAAGTATCCGATTGGTTTGGAGGCGAATGGATTTAAAGTTCAAAGGGTAGTTGTAGTACCTGAATTTTCATTAACCGCTGTTGAATTAAGTCATGAAAGAACAGGTGCTTTGCATTTACATATTGATAGGGATGATAAGAATAATGTATTTGGGATTATATTTAAGACTAATCCTCCGAATAAGACTGGTGTTGCTCATATTTTGGAGCATACTACTTTATGTGGTTCAGAAAAATATCCAGTTAGAGATCCTTTTTTCAAAATGTTAAATAGAAGTTTAGCTAATTTTATGAATGCAATGACTGCTCATGATCATACTTTTTATCCCTTTGCTACTACAAATAAGATTGATTATAAAAATTTGACTGATGTTTATTTGGATTCAACTTTAAAACCTTTACTTAGAGAAGAAGATTTTCAACAAGAAGGTTGGAGATTAGAAAATGAAAATTTAAAAGATAAAGAAAGTCCATTGATTTTTAAAGGTGTTGTTTATAATGAAATGAAAGGTCAAGTTTCAAATAGTTCATATTTTTTTTGGATTAAATTTCAAGAATCAATTTATCCTTCATTAAATAATTCTGGTGGTGATCCAACAAAAATTACAGATTTAACTTATTGGGATTTATTAGATTTTCATAAACAAAATTATCATCCTTCAAATTCAAAAATTTTTACATATGGTGATTTAAAATTAATTGATATTTTAGAAAAATTAAATAAAAATTTTAAAAATTTTGGTAAAAGATCAAATAAAAATATAGTTAAAAAACATATGCCATTATTGGAATCAAAAAATATTATTATAGAAGGTCCAATTGATACAATGGTTCCATTGGATAAACAATTTAAGACTTCTATTACTTGGTATGCAGGTGATCCAAAAGATGTTTATAATACTTTTTTATTAAAAATCTTGTCAACTTTATTAAATGATGGTCATTCTGCTCCATTTTATCAAGAATTAATTGAAAAAGGAATTGGAATTGATTTTTCTATAAATTCTGGAGTTGAATCAATGCCAGAAATTAACTTATTTACTGTTGGTTTACAAGGTTTAAACGAAGAGAATTCAAATAAATTGGAAGAAATAATTAATGATATATTAATTAAAGTAATTGAAAAAGGATTTGAAAGTAAAAGAATTCAAGCTATTATTCAACAATTAGAAATTAGTAAAAAAATGGAAAGTGCTGAATTTGGTATGAATTTATTATACAGTTTAATTCCAGGTTGGGTTAATGATGTTGATCCTTTAGAAATGTTAAAATTTAATGAAACTATACTGAAATTAAATAAAGATTTTATTAAAAAAGGTGATAAAATTTTCATAGAATTAATTGAAAAATATTTAATTAAAAAACCTAACTTTAAATTTTCTATGAAACCACTGGAAAATTTTCAAGATTTAATTATTAAAGAGGAACAATTAAGATTAAATTCTAAAATTAAAAATTTAAATGATAATGAAAAAAAATTATTATATGAACGTGCTTTAAAATTAGAAAATTTACAAAATGAAAAGGAAGATTTAAAATGTTTACCAACTTTAACTGTTAATGATATTCCAACAAGAGGAGATTTTGTTAAAGTGGATGTAAATGAAAATAATATTACTAATTCAAAATGTTATAAAAGATTTTCTCCAAAGACAAATGGTTTGACTTATTTTAGAGCTTTAAAAACACTTGGAACTGAAATTCCAGTAGATTTAATTCCTTATTTACCTTTATTTACTGAATGTTTAACAAATTTAGGAACCACTGATAAATCAATGTCAGAGTTAGAAGAAGAAATAAAGTTATATACAGGAGGTATTTCATCTTCAGTTTCTGTTTCATCATCACCTTTTAATATAGATGAGCCAATATTACGTTTTGTTTTAACTGGAGTTGCTCAAAATAAAAATTTTAATTCAGTTTTAAAAATTTGGAATACTTTATTAAAGGAAACTGATTTTGAAAAAAATTTGTCTAAATTATCAATTTTGATTAAATCTTTAGCTAATGATAATTTGAATGAAATTATTAGTAGTGGACACAGTTTTGCAAAATCTTATAGTAGTTCTAAATTTTCATCAAAGGCTGTAATAGATGAATCACTTAATGGAATAAAACAGGTTGAATTTTTAAACAAGTTAAATAAATGGAATGAAGAAGGTTTATTATTGGAAAAAGTAGTTCCAAATTTAATTAAATTACAAGAATTAATTGTTAATAAAGATAATTTTAGAATTATGTTAACTTGTGATGAAAGTATTGCTTTGACAAATGAAAAATTGCTGGATGATTTTATTAATGGTTTGCCATCTAGAACCGGTAAAATAAATTCTGATAAACCAACATGGTCATCTTTATTATTACCATCAACTTTAACAAAAGGTTCTAGGTTCAAAAATTTAATAGAAATACCTTCTCAAGTTAATTTCACCTCATTATCTAGACCTGGTATACCATATGTTACTAAAGATGGAGCTTCACTACAAATATTATCTCAAATATTGACATTTAAAAAATTGCACAAGGAAATAAGAGAAAAAGGTGGTGCATATGGTGGTGGTTCTAGCTACGATGCAATAAATGGGATTTTCAATTTTTATTCTTATAGAGATCCAAACCCAACAAATTCTCTTCAACAATTTAACGATGTTATGAATAATTATATAGATAAAAGTTTTGCTACTACTGAATCTTTCCTGTTGTTAGAGGAAGTCTCTGATGATAGTCTTATCACCACAAGAGATTTAGACCAAGCAAAATTGTCGATTTTCCAACAAATCGATGCTCCTATCAGTGTAAGAGAAGAAGGTTTGAATTACTTTGTTCATGGCATCAATGATCAAATCAGACAAGAAAGAAGAGACCATTTGTTAAATGCAGATTTGAATGATATCAAGAGTGCAGCGGAAAAATTCTTGGTACATGGTGAGGGTCCAACCTCAGAAGTAATCATAGGCACTTTGAAAGATGAAGATTCTAAACTTATCTCCAAGAAAAGTGGCTGGAATAAAGTCAAACTTGGGGTATTCGACTAAAGGGGGAAAATAATTTTGTTCTACTTTGTATATATTTCTTTCTGTATATATCTAATTAACTAACTAACTAACTTTCTCTTTTGTTTTTTTAGACTATAAAAAAGTAACTACAACTAATAATAGACTACATTTTAATTTTAAAAATAAATATTGTAAATGTCTTAAAAATCTAATTGAAAAATATATATAATAAAAACTTGGATAATTTTTGAGATAAAATAAAATGAAAATAAAAAAAACTAAGAGAATCCAAAATTTATAGAATTCTCTTGAAAGTGAAAAACATGAACATGATAAACGTAGAAGAAAGTAAAAATTATTATAAAAAAAAGAAAATTTCCAAACAACTCCTAATAAAAAAAAAAAAAAACCCATAATGTATCAGTGATTGAACAGTTAAAAAACAAAAAACAAAAAAATCAAATAGTGATAGTCATTGTGATAATAAAAAAACGATAAATAGTTCAGTAAAAGGGGTAAAAAGGGGGTACACCCGACTGCTTCAAAAACCTATCACAAAAGAATGTTCATTCAAAAATCACGGAAAACAATTTAAAAAGCAAATAATGTAAACTTTTTTCAAAACTTGAGGAATAAAAAAAAAAAAAATATGAAATAAAATAAAATGAAATAAAAAAGGGGAAAAGTAGGGAGGGAATCATCAGAAAAGAGCTCCAAGAACGCAAATGAAAACAACCATAAATACGGGTTTGCTTACTTTCAAAGAACTTCCCGAGCTTCCATATTCTGATTCTATGGCAGTACTGGAGCCATATGCCGAAGACTGTGTAGACGAAGTTGCATGTACAATTTCTGAAGTAGATGCGGTTGCTACCTCACCAATCGTGGTTGTAGTAAAATCTGTTACTATGTCCACCACTGTGACAGTCGTATTAGAAGAATTCGAAGTTGATGCCGAAGTCAAACTTTGAGCAGTGACTGGGCAGTAAGTGGTGTAGACTGTAACCACACCAGAAATCGTTTCAGTAACTGTCGAAAGTGTCGAAGATGCCGCCAAGGCCGAAGAAGAATGGGAACTCAAATTTTCAGCAGTAAGTGGACAGTAAGTAGTAAAGCTCGTAACAACGCCTGATATAGTTTCTGTAACAATTGATAAAGTTAAAGAAGGTGATGAAGTCTGAGAGGTCACAGAACTGAGAGCTGTTTCACCAACCGATGTTGAAGACAACGCTTTAGGAGTTGTTGTTTCTGACGAGGTTGTAACAACAGACTCAGCTGCCAAAGTGGTCAATTTGCTAACCTCTTCGCTAGTAACAACAGACTCAGCTGCTAAAGTGGTCATTTTACTAACCCCTTCGCTGGTAACAACAGACTCAGCTGCTAAAGTGGTCATTTTACTAACCCCTTCGCTGCTACCCAGAGTCAATGATTCACCTGAAGTCGTAGAAACAGGATTAACAGTGTGAACTGATACCACACCACTAATGGTTTCTGTGACAGCGGAAACACCCAGCTTGCTTGAAGTAGAAGAAGATTTTGGACCTGCTTCAGAATTACTACTGTAAGTGGATTCAGAGTGCACTTCAGCTGCTAAACTGGTTGATTCCAGTGACTCTGTAACTGACGTTATTGATGACAGTTGAGTTTCCGTAGAGACTGGAATGATATTTGTAGTGTATGTAGTCGGATTACCATATACTGTCGTCGTGATAGTGGTAGCCATTAAAGAAACCGTGGAAGATGCCTTATTACCAGCGCTATTTGCAAAAGTCGTAGTATACGTTGTACCAGTACCGTAAATAGATGTTGTAACTATGCTAATACCAGCTAAAGTGCTTGACCTTTCACCACCTGTAGACAAGAACGATACTGTCTCCGTTAAGGAGTTTTTCCCGCTTGTCCCTACCGAAGACGTAGCTTCCGCTATCAATGAAGATTCGTTTGAGGACGAAGTCAGGAGAGACTCAGAAGAAAAAGCTTTTGAAACGTAAACAGTGCTGAAGCTTGATGGCGCTAAAATAGTTGTAGAAAGAGTAATTTCAGAACCAGATACTGAAGAAGTGAAGGTGATCGTTATGTAACGACTAGTCGGTAATCCAGATGATGATGACAGCGGCGATGAATTAAGAACAGGAGGAGCTGTTTCAGTAGTAACAAATGTTTCGGAGCTAGTACCAGAATACACAGCAACCGACGATCGAGTAACAGATGGGTAAAATGAAGACGAAATAACTTCGCTACCCACAAGCAAGGAAGAAGCGGTGGTACTGATGGCCAAAACAGAAACTTCAGAAGCAGTCGTAGAAAATGACGAAAGCGGAGAACCAGACAGAGCGGCAAGGGACGATGAAGCCAACTCAAGAGATGATAACACTAACGACGAAGAAAACTGGGCAGTGGAACTTGAAATTGCAGATGAAGCAGACACATATGAAGATGTAAGAACAGCAGCTAAAGAACTAGCTGAGCTTGGAATACCAGATACAGCAGAGGAAGCAGCTAACGAACTAGCCAAGCTTGGAATACCAGATACAGCAGAGGAAGCAGCTAACGAACTAGCCAAGCTTGGAATACCAGAAACAGCAGAGGAAGCAGCTAACGAACTAGCTGAGATTGGAATACCAGATGAGACTGAACCCGAAGCAGCAGCTAACGAACTAGCCAAGCTTGGAATACCAGATACAGCAGAGGAAGCAGCTAACGAACTAGCTGAGCTTGGAATACCAGATACAGCAGAGGAAGCAGCTAAAGAACTAGCCAAGCTTGGAATACCAGAAACAGCAGAGGAAGCAGCTAACGAACTGGCTGAGATTGGAATACCAGACGACATAGAT
>KV454013.1:1688699-1743660 GCA_001661245.1 Pachysolen tannophilus NRRL Y-2460
TGAACTAGTTGAACTTGTAGAACTTGTTGAACTAGGTGAACTTGTAGAACTAGTTGAACTAGTTGAACTTGTAGAACTTGTTGAACTAGGTGAACTTGTAGAACTAGTTGAACTAGTTGAACTTGTAGAACTTGTAGAACTTGTTGAACTAGGTGAACTTGTAGAACTAGTTGAACTAGTTGAACTTGTAGAACTTGTTGAACTAGGTGAACTTGCAGAACTAGTTGAACTAGTTGAACTTGTAGAACTAGTTGAACTAGTTGAACTTGTAGAACTTGTTGAACTAGGTGAACTTGTAGAACTAGTTGAACTAGTTGAACTTGTAGAACTTGTTGAACTTGTTGAACTTGTAGAACTAGTAGAACTTGTAGTACTTGTAGAACTTGTAGAACTAGGTGAACTTGTAGAACTAGTTGAACTAGTTGAACTTGTAGAACTTGTTGAACTAGGTGAACTTGTAGAACTAGTTGAACTAGTTGAACTTGTAGAACTTGTTGAACTTGTTGAACTTGTAGAACTAGTTGAACTTGTAGAACTTGTAGAACTTGTTGAACTTGTAGAACTAGTTGAACTAGTTGAACTTGTAGAACTTGTAGAACTTGTAGAACTTGTAGAACTTGTAGAACTTGTAGAACTAGTTGAACTAGTTGAACTAGTTGAACTTGTAGAACTTGTAGAACTTGTAGAACTTGTAGAACTTGTAGAACTTGTAGAACTTGTTGAAGTGGTGGAGCTTGTTGAAGTTGGGGAGCTCGTTGAAGTTTTCGAGCTTGTTGAACTTGTAGAAGTTGTCGAAGTGGTGGAAGTTGTTGGGGAACTTGTAGAACTTGTTGAAGTTTTCGAAGTTGTTGAAGTTGTCGAAGTAGTGGAAGTGGTGGAGCTTGTTGAAGTTGTTGAAGTTGTAGAACTTGTAGAAGTTTTTGAACTTGTTGAAGTTGTGGTGCTTGTTGAAGTTGGGGAGCTCGTCGAAGTTTTCGAGCTTGTGGAACTTGTTGAAGTTGTGGAGCTTGTTGAAGTTTTCGAAGTAGTCGAAGTGGTCGAACTTGTACTAGAAGAATATGATCCACAGCTTGCGGGCCATTCATAAGTTGGGAAATCTGTTTCGTCGTCTGTACAACCACCGATATAAGTCCAACTATCAGAATATGAAGAAAACATACAATCTAAAAGGTTTAATATATTGATGCTACCGCACCAAGTAAATTCAATTTCAAGAGTTGGGGCAGTGGCAACACCATCTGAAACAGTTGCTTCCACCTCCACTGTTGCTGTCCAATCACAAGAATCTGTTATCAAATCTGTAAGAGAACTTGAATAAACAGTAAAACTACCTGAGGTAGTTCCTGTAATAAGAATTTCTGTCAACGCTGAAAGATCTAAACAATCAGATGCAGAAAAACTAAGTGTAAGCTCGTAAAAATTGCTTGAAATCCATTCAACAGCAGTAATTGAAATTGTGGCCAGCGGCATATCTTCTGCTGACAGGCGGGATGTAAAATCATAACTAGGACATACTTCATTAATATCTGAGGTTGCACATGTCACTGGTCCTGTGATAGTAGATGAAGTCGAGGTTGTTGAAGTTTTTGAAGTTGAAGTGGTTTTAATCGGTGATGTTGAAGTTGTAGTGGTCATACCTTGACCTTGTTCTCCGCCTTGACCTCCACTACTTTCACCGTTACTTCCTTCGTTGCTTCCTCCATTACTTCCTTCGTTGCTTCCCCCATTGCTTCCTTCGTTGCTTTCTCCACTGCTTCCTTCATTGGTTCCTACATTACTTTCATCATTACTTTCACCGCTACTCCCTACATTACTTTCATCATTACTTTCACCGCTACTTCCTACATTGCTTTCATCATTACTTCCCTCATTATCTGGTACCAGGATCGGTCCCCTTTTCCCTAGAGAAAAATAAGCTAAAGTACGATTTTTTTTTTTAGTTAGTTAGTTTTGCGTTGAAAACAAAGGAAATCTAGTCAACGAAAAAAATTCGCTATAAAAAAAAAAAATTAACTTACATTTAGTTCCATCTCGTTTAACATTAATACCTTTGTTAGATCTAAAATTTGAAGGAATAACAAGAGCATTGGAAATTGTAATGACCAACAATAGTAAAATCAACAATAAGGTTGAAAATGAAAAATTGGATTTGAATAGTCGCATTGCGAGAAAATCAAATCAAGAGTATTTTTGTTTATTTGATTATTTCTTTTTTTTTTCGTTTTTTCTTAAAACTCTATAGAAAACAGCACTCTTGTGATGAATGATGATAAAAAATCTAAAATCCAACCCTGAAACTTGTCTATATATCACTGATCGATAAAGTCCTTAGTTCGGAATGAAAAATATATGTGTTGATAATAACCGATAAAAATTGTCAACAACAAAAATAAAAATAAAAGAAAAAAAGATCAAAATACTGGAAACTGAACAATATAGAATATAAGATCTTTAACTTGAAGGAATCTAACTTCTATATATTAGAAATGATATTTGAAAATTGGAATAGAAAATTGAAGAAGAAAATTGAGAGAGAGGAAAAAAAAAAAAAAAAATTGAAAAATGATCGAAAGTTTTCAAACCAGCATACCTTTCATATAATAAAAATGAACAAAGATGGACTGGAAAATAAAAAATTGGTTATATAAGATGGGGTTGAAAATTAGTTGAAAATTTGATATCTAGGAGATGCCTGGCTTTAGACAAAGTTGAAGATGAGAAAAATTTCCAAGTGCGGTGCGGTGCGGTGCCAAAAGAAACTGAATTGTAATAGTGAGCCGCAACCAGGCTAGCAAGAGAAATTTTTTCAAGCTTATGCAGCGTTATTAATTTCAAGGCGTCTTGGCTATCTGTTAGATCTGACATGCGTCACTAAATAATACCTTAAAAGTCTGATTAGGAGAGTAAAAAATTTTTTTTTTTTTTTTTGTTTTTTTGTTTAAATATGCAGAAGATTGTATGCATGCAAGTTATTTAACTATTCTAGGCGGGATCATTCAACTTAGTAATTTGTTACATTTTGAGCTCAGATGAGTGACAATTCTGTTCTATGATCATGATGAAAACAACGAAGAGCTACATACAAGAGTTACGTGGGGGAGCAGATACGGAAGAGGAAAGGGAAGAAAACTTACCGAAAATCAGTGGAACTATTTATTTGCAAAGACGTCCTTAAAACGCAGTGGACGCCTCAAACAATGAGTTGAACAAATATGACGTTTTTTATTTTCTTTTCTTGTTTATAATAAAAGGAGAGGTGTGTTTGTGTTATGTTTTATTCAAATTTTTTGTCTTAGACCACACTGATATTAGCGAATGGTTACGTAAGACTAACAATAAAATTTGAAGAAAAGTGACGAAGTTGGTTTTGGTTTGGGTTTTGGTAGTTTTTCAAAGAGTCTAGAAATCAAGATATCGAAAAAGGAATCATGTCTTGTGGTATTTTTTGTTTTTTTAACCAAAAAAAATAAAAAAACATATAAATTAAAACCTGATTTCGCCTGGATTTTAATAAACTAAATCACATGAGCGGTTTCAGAAGTAATTTAACTTAGTGAAGACATTTAATTTACGAATTTCAGCTTGACCATTGAAACAAAAGAAAAATAAATAAAATAAAAATTACAACTTCATGAGAACTTGATCGGTTCCTCCTAAATTGTTTTTTGGTTCGTTGTAGGCCTTTAGTAGGATTAATTGAAAATGCAAAATAGTCGTTCAACAAGAACCCTATCTAGTTAACTTGGAATATTATTCCATTAAACAATTTTCTTAATATATTTTGTATGGTTAAAGTTGCCCTCTTTTGCATCTTTGCTTTTTTTTTTTTTTTACTAGGGATGTTATTAATTTACAAGGAAACCAAACCAGAATAGCAAATTTCAATCGCAGATCGAATAATATACCATTTATCAATTTCAATAATCCTGCCAAACAAAAAATACACACATTTTTAATAAATTAAAATAACTACTTTTGGTTTAAAATCCTATAACTGATAAATATATATACATCCACAGAAATTTAGCAAATATTAAACTTGACTAAACTTGAATTTAACATTAAACATCTTTTTAGTAAAAAAAAAAAAAAAAAAAAGAAAATTCACCTGTTTTCCACCTAATGTTATTATATGGATGTATAGATAAAGCTTAAAGTTTCTTTTGTTTTTCATTTGCGGCTCAGTCATGTATCCTATTCGGGATTTACATTTTGCTCTTTACTAGGACAAGGAAAGTAGGAAAAAACCATACATACATAAATATGGATGGATATATATAAAATGTGTGAGTCTTCCAACCCTCTCTTATTAAGAAAAAAGCAAGCTACACAGTTTTTTGCATTACACTACTTTGATTGAATAAATAAGAGATAAGAGAGTAATTATTAAATGTAAATGATTTAAGGATAAAAAAAAAAAAAAAAAAATTAGGTGGGTGGGCAGTGAATGGATAATAGGTGGATGGAAGAGACCTTACACATCTTTTAATTAAAAATTAAAAAGTTAAGTTTTTAATTAAAGAGCTTATATTAATTTTAAGCTTAAATCTGTAAGTTAATTTTACCAGTTGAGGCTCGATTCGGAAATCTATTATATCTATTAGACTTGATATCCTATATATATATAAATATATAAATATATATCTCTATATATATATTTTAAACAATAGGGTTTAGTCTGAAAATGAGGTTTTAATAATAAAGGTATTAAAAATTAGCGTTGTAAATAAATAATGGTACTGCATTAGTTAGTTAGTTGGAATTCTATTTTTTTAATTGTTTCCTACTGCGGGGCGGCCGGAGGCGGGTTCTTCTGAAATATTTTCCCGCCGTTTTCATGAAAAATTCCTGCAAGGCTGGAATAAGTAAACTAGCATAGATATGCTCAGTTTTATATGTAGGTTTATTTACAATTGCAGAAGAAGTATTGCAGATTACTACTACATATACTACTATATAGATACTTTATAACTATAGCTTGCTTGTAAATACTATAAATTAATAAAATAATCTTTGATCAAAATATAGAGTTTTTTTTTTTCTTTCTTTTTCCTTTAATTTCAATCTATTTCATTAAAAATGATTTATATTAAATTAACAACGTTTTCGTTATTATCGGTTTATGTTGGAATCGATTCAAATTTTAATGAGCGTTTTATTTTTATTTTTATTTTTAATTTTATTACAGCAGCGCTAATTAGTACTTTAATTAAAAGATCAAACTAGTAGATAATTAAGATGTCTTGCAGCACCTGCTTCTTCTAATTTATTTTAAATTTATTGCAAATAGTTGTGTTACACAAATGTTTTTCTTCCGAGGTGAAATTGTATTATTGTATTGTATTGTAAAAGTTGTAGTCGAGTTACACAAAGACACAAAAGTAACAAACCCAAAAAAAAAAAAAAAAAAACCAAAATTTACCCAAATTACTTTGAGTTTAGGCCTAACCCCCAATCCAGTCTCCAATGTTTTCTTCTCTATGCTGCTAATGGCTCAGAATTCAATTAGATTGGAAATGCCTTTTGTCTTTTCAATTTTGCAACCGGAACTATAAAAAAGATTTATTCTTTTATTATTAAAAAATTTTTTTTTTTTTTTCTTTTTTCTTTCTTGTTGTTGTTGTTGTTGTTGTTGTAAATTTAAGGGTATTTGAAGGTCCTTCACCACTCGCCTCGTTAAAATACCATTTTATTTTGCTAATATAACCATCCAAAAATGCCAATTGAACTTATTCTTTCTCCATTGATGAGGCCTGCAGTAAGGGCAAAAGCCCTTTTATTCCATCCTCACCGTCGTTCTTCACGTTATATTCCAAATATCATTGATTTAAAACAAGAAAAAATATCCGAATATGCTATAAGAAAGAAATTTGGTACTGGTTCTAAAATCTTTGATGTATTTGATGCTTCTTCAGAAAAAATCAATGGACCAGAAGATGCATCAAAGAGAATTTTTTGGCTTGTTAGATCAAGAGCAGTTAAAGGTGCTTATAAGATGTATTCTAGTGATATTACAGGTACAGGAGAAAACGGAGAAGATGAACCGGTTGCAGCTTTAAGAGCTGGATTACGTTCAAATGTCTTGTTAATTAGAGCTCCACAAGCACCAGCAGCAGAATTGGGTTGGCACATCATAGGTCATCGTGTTGATGCCATTGACAGTTATAGAATGTTTACTTTATCAGATGGTGTCACTTATCAGTGGACAACTTCGGGTAAATTCTTGGAAAAAGTTGCCAATGTTGGTGAAAAAGAATCTGAAGTTAGAGAAAGAATTGCTCAAGTAATACCAGCAGGAAAAGGTGGTTTCAACATCAAGGTTGATGAATCAAAGATTCCTCGTGAGATGGCTATAGCTTCTGCGATGTGCTCTTATATTGACCAATGGAATACTGATTTTGCTGTTGGTGGTATTTACTTGGCACATCAACCAAGACAAGTTAGATGGAAGAGAGATTAAAATAAAAAATAAAAAAGTGGAAAATTATTTGTTAATTGAGGGATTACACAAATAATCACTTTATCATTATTGCATGCCTAACACACAGGGTAAAAAAGAAGAAGAGGTGAGAGGTGAGAGGTGGGGTGAATATATAGAAAAAAAACTAGATTAGAATTAGTATTTAAAGGAAAGAAGAAGAAACAAAAAAAAAAAGCACATTCTTTCTTCTTCTTTTCTTTTTTTTTTTTTTTTTTTTTTTTTTTTTTTTTACTTTTTTAGTTTTTTTTTTCTGTTCTTTATATTTAATTCAATGGCAGGGTTATTCAATTAAAAAATAAAAATTTGAAGAAAAAGAATGAAATAAAACTATTATCTATTTATTGTATTCATTATAGAGAGATTATGAAAATGAATAATACCAAGATCAAAATGTAAACAAAAAAAAAAACCAGAAAAATCGTGTCTGAAATATCAAAAACTGTTTTGGGAGTTTCTTCCACGTAAAGTGTTTACTTCGCGGTTATTTCAATAATATATATAATATAATATAATATAATATAATATATATTTAAATAACTTAATGGCCTTTTTATTGAATATTTGAGTTATTGGTTATCTTGCCAAGGAATTTTCACTTATTTTCACTTGTTTTCTGATTGACTGGATCTGTGTTGATTGGTTAAAAATTTTTTTAAGTTCAAAAGGCGATTATTAGCAATGCCGCCTAAGACAGCAAAAATTTCCAAAAATCTGCTGCTGCGGAAACATTTTTTAAATGATGATGGGAAAGATGAGTTGAAGACTTCTGAGTTGGTTTTCGGTAAGGGAAAATTTAGAGAGTACTTGGTGACGAGTCCATCGGCTGATATCAAGGTTTCGAGGTCAATTGCTACGGTTAATGAAAGAATTTGTTTATTGGTATTGGCTTTAATCTCACTTGTTGTTCGTTTAAATAAACTTTCACAACCGGATTCGGTAGTTTTCGATGAAGTTCATTTTGGTGGATTTTCCAAAAAATATATTTTGGGTTCATTTTTCATGGATGTTCATCCTCCATTGGCAAAGATGCTTTTCGCAGGGGTTGGTGTATTTGGTGGATTTAAAGGTGATTTTGATTTCGCCAAGATTGGGGATGTATACCCGGAAACCGTTCCTTATGTGTTGATGCGTACTTTACCTGCCTTGTTGGGTGTTGGAACAATTATCTTACTTTATTTGACATTGAGAGCTTCTGGTTGTAAACCTATTCCGTCACTGTTTACTAGTCTGTTGTTATTAATTGAAAATGCTAATTTCACCATATCAAGATATATCTTGTTGGATTCTCCATTATTATTTTTCATTGCTGCAGCAATTTATTCTCTGAAAAAACATGAAAATGAAATACCTTTTACCTGGGGTTGGTACAAGACTTTGATTTCCACAGGTGTATCGCTTGGTCTTGCAGTTTCTTCTAAATGGGTTGGTTTATTCACTATTGCTTGGGTTGGTTTAATTACTGCTTTTAATCTTTGGTTTACAATTGGTGATTTATCGGTTACCCCAAAAAAAATTATAGGACAAATTTTTTCCAAGCTAATTATCTTATTAGGACTTCCAATTATCTTGTATCTTTATTTTTTCAATTTACATTTCCAAATTTTAAATAAGGAAGGTGATGGTTCTGCATTCATGTCTTCTGCTTTTAGATCAACTTTGATTGGTAATAAGATTCCTACTGATATTCAAGCAGATGTAGGAGTTGGGTCAAAAGTTACACTTCGTCATTTGAATACTGAAGGTGGATACCTTCATTCCCATAATCATTTATTTGAAACCGGTTCAAAACAACAACAAGTTACTTTATATCCACATTTGGATGAAAATAATATTTGGACAGTTGAATTATATAATGTTTCTGAACCTCCAACTAGTTTTGAACCTATTACCGATGGTACCAAGATCAGATTAAACCATATTTTAACTAAACGTAGATTACATTCTCATGATATTAGACCACCAGTTACTGAACATACCGATTGGCAAAATGAAGTTTCTGCTTATGGGTTTGAAGGTTTTGAAGGTGATCCAAATGATGATTTTATTGTTGAAATTGTTAAAAAGAAATCTAAAAAAGGTGAAGCTCAAGAAAGAGTTAGAGCTTTAGAAACTATTTTCAGATTACGTCATGCAATGACTGGTTGCTACCTTTTTTCTCATGAAGTTAAATTACCTACATGGGGGTTTGAGCAACAAGAAGTTACTTGTGCTTCTCAAGGGATTGTACCATTATCGTTATGGTATGTTGAAACAAATGAAAATGAATTTTTACCAGAAGATGCTGAACGTATAAATTATGAAGCTCCAAGTTTCTTTCAAAAATTCTACGAACTTCATCAAAAGATGTGGAAAATTAATAGAGGTTTGACCGAATCACATGCTTGGGAATCTTCTCCAGATTCATGGCCATTCTTATTACGTGGTATTAACTATTGGGGTAAAGACCATAAGCAAGTATACTTTATTGGTAATTTCATTACTTGGTGGGCAAGTACTGCGGCGATTATTTTCTTTTTCGTTTATACTTTTGTTAATATCTTAAGATGGCAAAGAGGTTGTCAGGTAGGCTCATCACCTGATGTTTTCAACTTCAATGTTCAAATGTTACATTTCATTTTAGGATGGGCTGTTCATTATGCTCCTTCATTTATGATGGAACGTCAATTATTCTTACATCATTATCTTCCATCGTTTTATTTTGCGTTATTGGCATTGGGCCATGTCTTTGATATCATATATTCATTTGTATTAAAGAGCAAGAGATTAGTCTCCTATGCAATCTTGGGAGGTGTGTTTTCTTCTGCCATAACTGTTTTCTTGAAATACTCGCCATTGATTAAAGGTGATCCTTGGACAAAACAACAATGCGAGAGTTCCAAATTGATAAGTACATGGGATTTTGATTGTAATAATTTGCTTAACTCGTTAGAAGAGTACTCTGGTTTTACCTCGTCCTTGGCCCATTCATCCGAACCTACAACTCTGACAAAAGTTAACTTCCAAAGCGCAGTTCCAGTTGAAAACTTTTATGACGATTATGAAGAAAATGAAAAGAAAAACGGAATTACAAGGAGCTCTGACAATAATGAAGCATCTCCAACGGACGCTGAAGATACTGTAGGCGAACCAGAAGTTGAAAAAGTAGGAGAAACTTGAATTAAAAGAAGATAAATAGCTTTCCTAGATGTACATATATTTTTCTCATTGACTTTGGCTCTTATAGTCTTCTCTCTATATATATCTACACTTCAAAAATATGGATATCCTTTTCTACTCAATTGTACTATTTAAATATCATTTTTTGATCAATTTGATAACGTCTTGTATGTATTTCCTAAAGAGGAAACTGTTTTTTCAAAATGTTGTAATTCAAATCTCTGTGCTGTAACTAGACTTCAACAACTATATATAGTTGGGATGAGAGCACAATTATATCCAAGAAATAAAATTTATTAAATTCTTGTTATTGTTTTTAGGACTCTGATATGTCTACAAGCAATCCTGAGTTTGTTGTCGAGTTGGAAAGCATCACATCGTATTTTGATAAGATTCAGTTCAAATCAAAATATTTAAAACTATATGAAATCCCAGAGTTCTATCTGTGTAGTGAAGAGTTTACCGAGCAAATCAGCGAGGAGACTGTAGCAGATATTGAAGAAATGGCAAAATCCAAAAATAGTTGTTTTAAATTCATCAACATCAATGGAAAAGTTGATGGAGAATTGTATTTGGACAATTTTGAAGAAATAGATATCACTTCGAATGTCTCTCAACTCAATTCCTCAATAGGTAACAATGATGAATTTACAATATTACATACAAGTGATATAGAGGATACGTTGCTTGCTACATGTAATAGGGACAAAAATCATAGTAGGCCAATGACGAACAACCATTGTATTAAATCTTTGGATGTTGCAATTAGTAGTGAATTTAGCGAGATTGAAGAAGAGAGTGATTTGAAATCGGTTAGCATATTCACAGATGATTTACATTCCACACGCGATAATTCTTTAGGAGGTCCAAATACAACAGTTGCCAGTTTCTCTGATCAAAATAAGTTGCCTAGTTTTCATGATTCCTCCTGTAAACAATCATTGTATCATGTGGCATTTCAATCATCAGAAGGAATGTTTAGTGAAATTAATTAGAGATAGATAGATAGTTATATATTGATTCAATAGAAGCAAAATTTTAATTGAAAGAATATACAAAAAGGCCAAGAAAAAAAAAAGCAGTATCAATGGTAGACAAAAGATTTCGTTGGCATATTTCAAAGATACTTGTTTCTGGCTAACCAATCTTTAACATCATCTGCGTCATTATTAACCCATTTAGCATTTGCCTTGATCGATTCTAACACCTGAGATAACGATCTTTCAAATCCAATGATATTTTTATCTGCAAAAAAATCTTTGATATCATCATACGCCTCATTACTTGCAAAATTTGTCAAAGAAAACTTTATGAATCTATCCATAATGACCATATTAGCCGACAATTTCTTGTATAAGTCATCATAATTGGCCTTTATGAACTTCCACAATAGCCAACGTGTTTCGTTATTACGGGCCAAAGAACTTGACAAGAAATGCACATCCATTTCAGGGACAAAAGGTTTCAATAATAGTTCAACAGCTTTTGGTAGTAAAGCCTGTTCATTCTTTGAAGTTAAATGACCCATGGAGGTAAGTGCAATTTCTCTGGCATCAAGTGATGAAGGCTCTAAAACTTCTTTTAATACCACATTGAATTCATTACTGGAAGCATCTTCATGTAATACAGTTGAAAGAACAAAACTTCTTGCAGATGGCCTGATCTCTTCTTTACCCTGTTCCCAGTTTTTGAAGATTCGTTTTGCTTCTTCTACAACCATATGAACAGACGTTAAACCAGCAGCTGACAATATTTCCATTCGTAAATTTTTTGTTAACAAGGAATCAGTTTCCTCGTCTTTAAATCCAATATTATTGAGTGCATGAGAATAGATTTCTTGCTGAAATTTTTTCAAAGCAACTTGAACCTCTAATGGTTGTTCAAACCATGTCTGAGCTAGTTTAGATAATCTACAAATAATTGTAGTCCAAATATTAATGTCAGTTTCATCTTTAAAGCTCCAAATCAATTCCAATAAAGCTGAGGTTTTCCCCAATCCAGCAGATGCTATCGAAGCAGTATCTGCTAGTAACCCAATTTTATCCTTAACACTTAATTTGTCTATATTTTCTATGATAATTGACAAAATATCCGAATCATAAAAGACACGATAAACACCAACAGAGTCTTTGTTTAATTTGAAGAATTTGGTGGTATCTAAAGGTATTTCTATTGTTCTAGAAGAGAAAAATTTCCAAGAATCGGAATTGTTTTTCAAAACATCTTCAGGATTAGGACCTGTCGAAATATTCAAAGGAACCCACCATAGTGTTTCGTTTTCTTCAGGTTTAACATCACCAGTTGATAAAAATCGATTCTGTTCGACTGAAATACCAGTATCAGTTTTTTTAACGATTAGATAAGGAAATCCAATTTTACTAATCCAGGAATCCATCAATTTGGTAACATCAACATTGGAGCTTTCGCTAATCCCTTTCCAAAGATCGTTAGTCTTGGCGTTACCATATTTGTGTTTTTTCAAATATAAAGATACACCTCTCAAAAAAACATCGACTCCCAAAGAAGAACTCAACATATTAATAGCAGAGGCCCCTTTTAAATAAGAGATATCATCAAAGACCTGGTCAATGTCCAAAGCAGAATAGACGGGGACTTCAATAGGATGAGAACCTCTTAATGAATCTAAGGCAAGGGCACTTTGTAATGATGTAGATATAAAACTAGTGAAAAATTCCCATTCTGGATATAAGTACGAAACAGCTAAGGTGCCTACCCAAGTAGCGAATCCTTCGTTAAGCCACAATTCGTTCCACCAATCCATTGTGACAAGATCACCAAACCACTGATGAGCAACCTCATGAGCAACGACGTAGGCAATTTTTTGCTTATATTTAGTATCAGAGGTCTTCTCATCGAATAACAATGCAGTGGATCTAAAAGTTATCAACCCATAATTTTCCATTCCATTATGGCTATAAGTGGGAACAGATATTAAATCCAATTTTGGTAAAGGATAATCTAAATCGAATATCTTGGAAAAATAGTCAAGGGATTTAGTGGCAACATTCAAACCAAACTGACCTTGTTCTTTCAAACCTCTTGCAGTGTAAACTCTAACTGGAATAGGTTTGTTATTGTACAATCTTTCAGTGAAAGATTCAATATATTCAAAATCACCACATGCCCAAGCAACCAAATAAGTACTCATGACTACAGTCTTGTTGAAAATATATTTGACTAAACCTTGATTTTCAATCACTTCTTTCTGATGAAGTTCCACATTTGATAAGGCAATCCAATCTTGCTTAACAATAACTTCTATAGAAAATGTTGCCTTGAAATTCGGCTCATCTAAACAGGGGAATCCTCTCCTTGCATCTGTAGCTTCGAATTGAGTACTTAAACAGCATTTTTCCTTACCTGTTATCTCATCTTTATAATCTGATCTATAAAAACCGGACATATTGGTTTGAATAATCCCAGCATATTTAATTGATACATATATTTTAGAACCTTTGGCCAACTTATCTTCAAGATCAATCGAAAGCAATTCTGTTTTCAAATCCAGATCAAATTTTTTAACATGAATTGGCTTTTTCTCCAGTGTATAGACTCCAATGGTCTTTATTGTTATATCTCTAATGTTCAACAAAATATTGTCTGTAGACTCTTCGACCGTCAAGTCAATTGAAACAAAACCATTAAAAATATTTGATTCGGTGTCAATTTCTGAAATTTTTATATCATAATGAGATGGAAGAAGACTCCGTGGCAAACCTTCGTGAGATAATGTCATTACAATTCCTATTGATTAATGTATTATAATTAGTTTCTTTCTCTCAAGCAAATTCCCAAAAAGTATTAGAAAATTTTCTACTGCGTAAAGTTAGTTAACTTATACAAAAAAATGTGAAAAACTTTAAATTAAATGATCATTTCAACAATAATTACAATAATCATTTTACTTGAAGCAAAGGTCTAGGTAAAGATCTAGGTAAAGATCTAGGCTCATTTAGACGATGAAATCTGGTGTATCTATATGAGAGGGAGAATAAATACTTCAGAAATATTGAAAAGAAAGAAACACATATATATATATGTATATACGTAGATATATATAAAGTCTAAGTAGAAAATCAAAAATTATATACTTTTTCTTTTCATTTAAATTCTTATTTTTATTTATAGTTTTTTTTTGCTTTTTCTATTTTTTAGTTTTCGGTTTTGGACTCTATTCAACTGTGACGGATTTAGCCAAGTTTCTAGGGAAATCAACATCAATACCTTTACTGACAGCTAACCAATATGAAATCAATTGCAAAGGAATAATATTTAGTAAACCTTGTAAACAATCAACTGTCAATGGAACTTGCAAATTAGCCAAGACTTTACCGTTTCCTATAATTTCATCGCCTTCATTAGAAATGATGATTGGACGACCATCTCTTGCGGTAACTTGTGAAATAGCAGACATAACTTTTGGAAATAATGAATCTCTTGTAGCAAAAGCAATAATTGGTAATTTATCATCAACCAAGGCCAATACACCATGTTTCAATTCACCTGCCAAGACACCTTCTGAATGCATATAAGAAATCTCTTTAATTTTTAAAGCACCTTCTAAAGCACTTGCAAATTGATAACCTCTTCCCAATAATAATAAAGATTTTTGATCTTTTAAAACATTGTCACATAATTCTTTAATCTTAGTTTCTAACTGTAAAACTTTTTTAATTTGCAGTGGAATTGCTTTTAAACCATCAATAATTTCTCTGTGACGTTCAATCTTAGAGATACGGTCATCTGATATAGATAATGCAACCATAACCAAAGCAATATACTGAGAAGTATAAGCTTTTGTAGAAGCAACACCAATTTCAGGACCAGCATTAATATGAACACCACAATCGGTTTTACGAGAAATACTTGAACCAACAGAATTAACAATTCCTACAGTTAATGCACCTCTATCAGCACAATATTGTAAAGCCAACATAGTATCTGCAGTTTCACCAGATTGAGAAACAAAAATACATGTATCATCTCTAAAAATTGGAGCTTTACGATCCAAAAAATCAGAAGCCAATTCTAAAGAAACTGGTATACCTGTCAATTCTTCAAAAATTATTCTAGTGGCAAGACATGAATGATATGAGGTACCACAAGCAATCATAACTATACGTTTACAACGTCTTATAGTTGGAATCCAAGCTTTCAATCCACCTAATGTAACTAAATGATTATTAAAATCAATTCTACCTCTCATTGTGTTAAAAGTTGATTCTGGTTGTTCAAAAATTTCCTTTTGCATGAAATGACTGTATGGACCTTTCATAATTTCAGCTAATTCAATTTCCAAAGTTTGAATTGCCCTTGTAGTGGCAGCACCAGCTTCTTTAACTGCTCTATGGATGTGTAATTCACCATTATAGATATGTGCAATATCATCATCTTCTAAAAACAAAACTTTTTTAGTATGTTGAATAACTGATGAAGGATCTGAAGATAAGAAAAATTCAACAGGCATTGGAATACCATCTTCAGAAAGAAAAGCTCTTGATTGTGAATGATGGAAACTTAAATCACCCGGAGCTACTGGTAATAATCCATGACGATCAGTCTTATTAATTCTAACGCGTTCGGTATTTGAATCAGGGAATTCAACATCGACAAAATCCACTTTTAATTTTTTTTCAGTTTTAACACCAATCAACAATGGAGAACCTTTCCTTGTTGCAACAACTTCACCAGGGTAATGTGAAGATTTAACTAATAAACCATAAGAGCCTTCTAATTCGTATAAAACTTGTTTCATCAACTGGTTAAAATCCAATTCATGACCGTTAGCCAAATTTGTGTCATAAACATGTTTAAACAATTTTGCAATACATTCTGTATCGGTATCTGACTCAAAAACATATCCTTTACCTTCCAACAAAGTTTTTAATGCTTTATTATTAGTGATAATACCATTATGAACAACAACAAATTCTGAAGTTGGATCTGATCTTTGTGGATGACAGTTAACTTTACTAACGCCCCCGTGTGTTGCCCATCTAGTATGAGCAATACCAGCATGATTAGCAAATGTAACATCACGATTTGGATCAATTCTATCAATCTCTTCTCTCAAAGAAGCAACTTTACCAACTTGACGGAAAATGAAAATCTCATTCAGTTTATCACCATCAATAGCTAAACCTGTTGAGTCATAACCTCTGTATTCAAGTCTAGCTAATCCTTCGATAAGTGTATCTATGATTTCACCTCTCGACTTTTCAACTAAATAGTTGACATAACCAAAAATACCGCTAATTCATAGAAATAGAAAAAGTTAGAACATTTAATCCCATAACCTTAAAATATGATATTCATTCAAGAAATAAATAAATAAATAAATAAAAATTGTAAATATAACTTACCACATGTCTCTTATATCTTATATATATATATATGTATATATGTATATATATACATGCACTTGGGTATTATAAATAAATATATCTCCAAATGATCTTTTAATAAGAGAAATAAAAGCCCAACAACACCTATATATACATATACTGAAGATGTATAACCTGGTGTTTAATTATATATATATATATATATTTTAGCGCTGTTTAAATAAACAAGTAATTATTTATTTTGATTTCATTTTTGAGTGTTTACAAAAAACAAGAGCTTCGCGAAAAGGTCATCTCCGGAGCTAGAAATTGGAGGCAAAGAAATAAGTGCAAAAAATTGTACGGAGGTAAGTTTTTCGAGCACCTGTGGATCCGCGAATTTAAGGTTACATTTATCTAATTTTTTGACTAAGAAGGACATAAAGATTAAAACACGGTATTATTGAAGCTAAAAGATAAGACAATAAAGAAGAGATTGTTATTGTTAGTTCTTGTAGTTATTTTATCTTGTGTGAATTAGTTTTTTCTTTCCCGTTCTTTGTAGTAGTAGTAGTAGTAGTAATTACTAACGTCTTGTCAAAGTTATCAATTGACTTTGAAAAAAAGATTTAGAAAAATCACAAAGAGATAGGAGTTTATGTCGGTACTAAACAATTAATAAATGAAAAGTTAGAGTAGACTAATAACATGGGGGTTTCCATATGTTAAAAATCTATAAGTTTTTACATGTACATTTATTTGAAACGAAAGAGACAAGAGAGACGAGGAAAAGAATGGCGAGCTTTCATGCGCTATCTTTAATTATCTATATTTCTTCCTAATTTGGAACTCTTGCTTTTCAGTTTGCGTAGCAAAAATACCGAATTTGGGTCAAGTAGAAGACGGCCAATGTTAAGTAGAACACATATAATCTCTAATTGAAAAAAAAAAAAAACTCAATTACACAATATTGAAGAATAACTTGAGAATATATATATATATGAATTATTAATGAATTAATACGATGCCTTCTAATTTTCAAAGTATAGAAGACCTTCAAAGACTTTTAGAATTGGTGAAACTCACCGGAGTCAACATAAATCAGTTGACTCAATTAGCTACTTCTGGGAATAGAGATTTGTTTGATCAAGAATCTTTTTCAGAAATCTCAACACCTGATGTACAATCCATTGATAGAAGTTCAGATGATTATTTTTTAGATTATACAAATAAGTATATAGATTTCACCTATGAAAATCCAACCACTTTCCATGCTGTTGATGGTGTTGGTAAATTATTAGAAGAAAATGGATTTACCTACTTATCTGAAAAATCGGATTGGTCTGATTTAAAAGCAGGTTGTTATTATACAACCAGGTCAAGTAGTTCAGTGGCTGCTTTTGTAGTTGGATCAAAATGGACCCCATCAAAAGGTGTAGCTATGATTTGTGCTCATATCGATGCTTTAACAACCAAGTTGAAACCAAATTCTATAAAGGACAAAGTTGAAGGCTATGAGTTATTAGGTGTTGCACCTTATGCTGGTGCCTTGAGTGAAAGATGGTGGGATAGAGATTTAGCTATAGGTGGAAGAGTTTTAATTAAGAATAAAGATTCAGCTGAAAAATCTGGATTTAGAATTACTTCAAAATTGATTAACTCTGCCCCTCGTCCAATTGCTCATATTGCAAGCTTAGCTCCACATTTTGGAGCTCCAGCAGAAGGTCCTTTTAATAAAGAAACACAAATGGTTCCAATTATTGGATTTGATGGTAGCCCAGATCCTGAACCTACTGAAAGTGAGCGTAATTCTCCATTATATGGTAAGCATTCTTTGAAATTATTAAGGTTAGTTGCTGAATTAGCAGATGTTGAAGTTTCTGAATTGTATGAATTAGATTTGGATCTATATGACGTGCAAAAAGGTGTTATTGGTGGCTTATCAAGTGAATTTTTGTTTTCTCCAAGAATTGATGATAGGATTTGCTCATTTTCTGCTATTAGTTCTTTAATCGAATATGCAAATGGTATTGATCAAATTCCAGAAGAATCTTTTTCATTTGTTGCCTGTTACGATAATGAGGAACTAGGTTCTTTAAGTAGACAAGGAGCACAAGGTGGCTTACTGGAATCTGTGGTTGATAGAGTGATAAACGCATATTTCCCAGATAAAGATACTTCTTCATTGGCTAGAGTAGCATACGCAAACTCAATCATTCTCTCTGCAGATGTTACTCATTTGTATAATCCAAATTTCCCTGGCCAATATTTGGAAAACCACAAACCAGTTCCAAACATTGGTTTAGTAGTCTCATGTGACTCTAACGGTCATATGGCAACTGATGCTGTCGGCAAAGCTTTATTACAACAAATTGCAGAATTGAATGACGATAAGTTGCAAGTTTTCCAAATAAGAAACGATTCAAGATCTGGAGGAACAATAGGTCCATATCTCTCTAGTAAGACAGGTGCTAGAACTGTTGAAATTGGAATTGGTCAGTTATCAATGCACAGTATTAGACTGATGACAGGCTCAAAAGATATTGGTTTAGCTGTCAAATATTTTGTTGGATTCTTTGATAAGTGGAGAGAGGTTTATGACTCTTTTCAAGATTTATGAATTTTCATCTTAATTTACAAATTTTTTTTTTTTTTTTTTTTTTTATTTTTCATTATTATTATTTTTTATTTTTTATTTCTTGGTAGACAGTGAGGCACTGAAGGTGTTGTGGTATTATTTTATCCAAATGGATACTTCTTCTATTACTTCCAATGCATAATTATGCATGTCTAAGTGCAAAATTCTCTTAGATGAAAAGTTCTTTACCAAAACGTTTTGCTTTTCTTTTTTTATAATAAACTTTTATCAAAAACTAGAAAGATGAAAGTAACAGATTCTTCAAATATCTCTGGATGAAATAAAGATTCATGTTTCCCAAAATCAAGAAGCTCTCTTTTTTAAACGTGAGAATGTATAAACAAAGTTTAAAGAGAATTTTGTATTTATATTGTGTACTCAATACTCAAAAATTACATATTATTTATATAACAGTTAATTTTATTAAGATGACTCAGAAGCGGTCACCGGGTTCCACCTGCAGCTCTTCTTCTATTTCTAACATTTTCTTTTAAACTTAGACCCTGGAATAGAATTTATTTGTGATAACATGGTGAAATTTTATGACATGCTAACGAAGGTCTGTCAGATGACGCACCGCCGGTTCAATAATTACACACAAATAAATAGATAATACTTTATTTATATATAAAAGGAAACACGGTGGAATGAGAGGGAGGGTTTTTTTTTTTTTTTAGTTTTTACTAAAAAAGCTATTCAAATTGTTTTTCTTCAATTGAAAAGATGACAAAATCTGAGGTAGAAACTGAGATATGTTTATTTGATCTTGATGGTACTTTGGTACTTTCAACAGAAGCAGTGGAAAGAGCTTGGAGTGTTTTATTCAAGAAACATAATTTACATCCTGAAGATTTTTTCGAAGGTAATCATGGTGTTCGAACAACAGATACTTTTAAAAAGTATTTACCTGAAATTGACAATACAAACAATGCTGCTTCCGATGAGTTTGAAGTTACCATTTCTAATGATTGGGGTCATTTGGCAATGCCTCTTAAGGGAGCTTCACAATTGATCAACAGTATTCCAGAAGACAGATGGTGCATTGTCACATCAGGCACGACCAAAATGGCTCATGGTTGGTTTGAGAAAGTGTTAATAAATGATGGTATTTCTAAGCCAAAAGTTTTCATTACGGCTTCAGATGTTAAGCAAGGAAAGCCGAATCCTGAAGGATACTTGAAAGGTGCAAAGTTATTGGAACTGAAGTTGTATCAGGGGAAAATTACTAAAAAAGTTGTCTTTGAAGATGCTCCTGCAGGTATTAAAGCAGGTCTTGCATCTGGTGCTATTGTTATTGGAATTACTTCAAGTTTTGATAGAGATGTTTTGATCGAAGCTGGAGCTAATTATGTTGTTAAAGACTTATCATCAGTGGTTGTTAAGAATATAAATGATACAAGCTTTACCTTGGAAATTGATCATTTATAAATTAATATATATGGCTTTTTTTAATAAATAATATATATATATATATATACATAGATAGACTGAATAGACCTAGAAGAAGATAAAGTCAATAAAGAAACAAAAGACTAATGTTATTTAAGAAGTAAGTATTTTTTTTTTTTTTTTTTTGGGCCTCTTATTAATTGAAAGAAGGTTTTTTATTAGAACTGCTTTGTTCACGAATTACCAAGTTCTCAACAGATGAAGAAGAATCAACTGACGGTGATGACGATGATTTATCTTGTTTTTTTCTAAAAATTTTATTCCAACGTAGACCAAGCCAGTATTTCGGTTTCAATTGACTACTTTTCAATTTACAAAATGGTAAATGATCATTTCTTTCCTCATATTGCATGATTTGCAAAATTAATATAAGAAACCCCCAATAGACATTATAAGAAATAACTGAACCATATGTAGCAGAGTTCTGCCATCCTAGTAAAGAGTTGAAAATGTCCCAACCGTTATCAATTTCTGGGTTGCAGCAGTTTACGTGCCAAACAGATTGTTTAACGTTATAAGTTCCAGGGCCTGAACCATTTTCTGAAGCATCACCACCAGTCTTTTGATTATATTGATAATTTTGGAAAAACCAAATACCTCTTGAAAATAAACCAGCAGAAATCAAATATAAGATTGAAGTTGAAACTGAAAGAAAAATTTGTAATTTTGCTACTGAACCACCGTAGTATAATAACCCACCAACTATTAATCCGCAAATTATACCAGTAACTACAGGTAGTACAAACCCACTTGCTGGTTTGCCAATCCCAACACCACCAATAAATACAACAGCTTCTAAACCTTCTCTTAAGCAAGTTATAAAAGGTAACCAAAACATGAAAAAATTACTTTTAAAATATTTAGGAACATTATTAAACCATTTACCAATTTTTTTAAAAATATTTCTAGTTTCTTTAATTTCTGTATATTCTTCCTTTTCTTTATCAACCAATGCTTTTTTCAATTTAACTCTCCATTTGTCTTGCATTTTTGATACTCTTAGCAATCCAACACCCATAACTGTGATCAATAATGATGCAACTATACAGAAAACACCTTCCCATAAATCTTCTGTCTTTGCATATAAATCAGAACCTTTAGTATAAAAAACAGCAATAAATGTAATACCAACAGCTAAACAAACCAGGAATCCAGCGAGACCTCCTCCAATAACTTGAATTTTTAATTTTTTATTCAATTGTTGCAGTTCATTCTTTTTATTTTCAGCAACTTCATCTGTTCCAAATCCTTTATCAATAAAAGCCAACAATACAGACATAACTATAAATGCCTCTAATGACTCTCTGAAAACTACAAAGAAAATCTGAACATTAAAAACTTTGTCGTAAGTATCTGTCATTTCCAACAAAACTTCAATACAGATTATACCAAGACTAACCCCAAAAAAAAAACACAAAACTATTCAAATTGAAAACTTTTTCTCTTTTATTTCAAACATTGTTCTAGCATTATATGATAAAAAAGAAAAAATTAAAAAATGAAAAAAGGTCTCAACCAATTTAAGGTTTACCTTGGAGTTGCTCCAAAACAGAAAGTATAAAACTATAGATTAAATAGATAACTTTATTTTGAACTTGGGACATAAACTTGTAAACTAGTAAACTTCTAATTTTATTAACTTTTTACTTGTCTAATAAGTCATGTCTACTTTTTAAGAGAATGAACAAGACTAGAAACTCCTAGACACTTGCAAAAGAACTAGCATTCAACTAACATTAATTTGTTAATATAAATAACCTACAATAAAAAGGGGTAACAGATAAAAGAAAAAGGGGGTAATCCGCCTGGAATCGTGCGCAGAGTATCAAAGACGGCCTGCCGGGAATTTGGCGGTGGCCCAGACGCAGGGCGGGCGGAAGACTTTGGTTTAAGTTCTGCCGCATAGCAAATATAGATGATAATAATTTATTCATTTTATAATTATTCAACTTGTAAGTGTGTATCAATTTATTTGAAATATGACGGTTCAAAGGTTTTATCAATTGTCTTCGGGCTATAGGTTACCATCTGTTGGTCTTGGTACTTGGAGTATTCCCAATCTGAGCACGGCTAAGGTTGTATGTAGTGCTTTAGATTGTGGATTTCGGCTTATTGATACAGCAGTATTATATGGTAATGAACGGGAGTGTGGTCAAGGTATTTTGAAATGGATTGAGCAGGATCCTCAGAATAATAAGAGGGAAGAAGTTGTTTATACTACTAAGTTATGGAACTCTGAGTGTGGGTATCTGAGGGCAAAAGCTGCAATTAAAAAATGTTTTGAAAAAGTTGAAGGGCTCGGTTATATTGATTTATTATTGATACATTCTCCTTTAGCTGGACCAACAGCAAGATTAGAGACTTGGAAGGCTATGCAAGAAGCAGTTGATGAAGGTTTAGTCAAATCAATTGGTGTTTCGAATTATGGCCAACATCATATTGAACAATTGCTATCATGGGAAGGATTAAGGTATAAACCAGTTGTTAATCAAATTGAAATATCACCTTGGTTAATGAGACAGGAATTGGCTGATTTTTGCAAATCAAATGGGATTGTGGTAGAGGCATATGCACCGCTAGCTCATGGTGGAAGAATAAACGATAAAGATGTTTCAAGATTGGCCAAGAAGTATAACGTTTCCACAGCTCAAATTTTAATTAGATGGAGTTTACAAAAAGGTTATGTTCCATTACCAAAGACAAAATCTCTTGAAAGGTTACCATCTAATATTGACGTTTACAATTTTGAAATCTCTCAAGAGGATATGGATATCTTGAGTCACCCAGAGAGTTATGACCCAACTGATTGGGAATGTACCGATGCTCCTTGAATTTGATTGGTTTTTAACATTGAAATTCTTGAAATTTTTGAAATTTTTTAAATATTTTTTTTTTTAAAAAGGAAAGCTGAAATTAATAAAATATAACATTATCATCTATTATATTATTATATATACACATTTGTTTAACTTAAAGTAAAATCAAATTCTTTAAAATAATTTTTAAACAATTCACATTCTTTGGTCTCTTTAGCTTGAGGTTGTTTGCATTTATCCCAATGTATCCTTTTTGTTTCATTTATCAAAGTAGCAAAAACTCTTCTAGGAAATTGTAAATCAACGGAACCTGAATCTTCTGTACCACTTAATTTACAAACATATTGATTTTTAACCTCAACATCACTGTAAATTGATATTAAGATGTAGTCTTCATTATTTATTATATTGTCTAATTCTTCTTGGCCAGCATTGTCATTCGTTATTTCAATAAAGTCTAATTTTTGATTTTTAGTAAATAAATTATTATTTCTTCCAACTTGTTGATCCAAAGTTTTCTTAAAATTATCATTTTCAAAAAAATTCGACATTATTGGTAAAAACTGAATATGATAATGTACCGATTTTAATCTTGAAACTTCAAAAAAGACAATTTTAAATTCAGAATTAATATTTTTAAACATCTTTATTAAGGCAATTTTATATTTCAAAATTTCATCGAATAATGGTGATTTTGTAATATTTGTCGTCTCATCTTCTTTTTCATTTAATGACCTTAAAGTTGGTATATGAGAAATTGGGATGATAATTCCATGACCTGAAATATCAATTAAGCCTCTGTGAGGTCTTGTCAAAGGTCCTTTTGCAATAGTCAAATAACAATGTTCACCAATAGAGATAATCATATGAACATCAATTTTAGGATTCGATAAACAAAAAAAACATTGATCTGGAGTAACAATTTGTTTCATTTTTTTAAAGCTAGAAGAGGACACACCATCATTCAACTTTCTTTTCTGTGAAGTTGGAATTAATTCAACGGTGTTAATTGTAGCAGGTTTACTCTGTTCCAAAAATGGATTATTGTTGTTAAATTGTGTTATGTTCTCCAAATCTAATTCACTTAATAGGTTTAAATTAAAAGCATAATGCCATCTTTCTAATTTATTTCCATAAGTCCCTAAACTAACAAATCTCGTTAACCTTGATTCATCTTTCCAATAAATCGGTTGTCTTTCAAAAAATCGTCCATTTTCACTTCCACAACAAAAATGATATCTTGGTTTTGTCAACTTTACAACTTCGTCAATCTTAACGTCATTCGCAATTAAAGTTAATTTTTGTTCTTTTGAAATAAAAGATGGCCATTGATATGAAAGCAAAATATCTATGGTTTCATTTTGGAAAGTTTCTTGAATTTTTTCCATAGTTATATCTTTGAGATTTCCTGTTATATAACCAATCGTAACACCATTTGATAATTTATAAATACCAATTTTACCTAGGAATATCAAGTTATTCACCACTTCTTTATGTACATCTTCTAATTCAAATTCTGCTGGGTTGATTCCTTCCACAAATATAGTTTTCTGATCTATGCTAATCAAATCTTTCAGTTGAGTAGAATTCTGTAAAGTATCACCAACTAGTAAAACTAAGTCAAAAGGTCCATTCTTCAGATTTAATGAGTTTGCTTGTTTCAATAACTTGTTCAAATTTGTTGGATTTGGATTCAAGACTAATAGCTTTAGCCTCAGAACTTCTCCTGTCATTTTTCAACCAAGTACCGTTATTATATTTAACTTTTAGACTTTAAAAACTTGGTTCTTTTTATTTATTTGCATTACAAAATTTTTTTTTTTCAAATTTTCATACATTACATATAATAACATTGTAAAAATCAACATAATTATAGAATTCAATGAATAAGAATATATACAGAAATCAATAAAAAATAGGATTCATATATAGTGGAGTCAAAATCACAATTAATCGCAATAAATGTTAAGTTTTTTTTTTTTAAAAAAAAAAAAAAAAGAAAAAGAAAAAAAAAGTTATTTATTCATTTCATTTCCAACCCATTAAATCTCAAACAACTTCACTAATAATCTCACTTGCTTGTCTATATGTATCTAATAAATTCTGACACCTTTGTCTTTCCGCGCTTATAGTTTCATCTTCCAATAGTAACTCATCAAACAAATCTTCTTTATACAATTTGGATACCAATCTGTTTTGAACCGTTTCTTTTGTATAATTGACTAAAAGACACATAACGGATTTTGGAACTTGGTCTTGAATCATTTCTCTGATAATTCCAAAATATGAAACGATTAATTTTAAAATCAATTCACATTCCAATTGCTCTCTCTCTGATAATTGTTGGAATTGTTGATCCGTTTCTATATTTAACTGTTCCATTTGTTGGGTGATTTTTGATTGAATATTATTTGAAGGTGAATTGAATGACAATTCCGATGATGGGAAAGGGACAGCTGATGTCAGATCTTGTTCAGTTTGTCCCTGGGCAAACTGTTGAGATTGATCATCTTTACCGAAAAAGAAATTCAAAAAGGAATCTTGGTTTGTATCGTTCTGCAGTTGCGCTGCTGATGATGAGTGAATAGCAGGGATTGTATCTTTAGAATCATCTGAGTTGCGTTGAATTTCAATTTCAACTTCGTTTTTAGAATCAGACTTCGTATTATTAGATCCATGAGAATGATGTTTTGCAGAACCATTTTCCAAGATTTTTTTATCATGATTTTTAGAACTGTTTTTAACTTTTTGCTTTCTTTCTTCAACTACACTTGCCATTGCACTTGCTGCACCAACAAAATTTGGATGATTTGTGTTAATATAAGCTCTATGAATTTCAATTAAGCTCTCGACATATTTAGTAGCAGGACCTAATCTTTCTCTTAATAAATCAGAAATAACTTCTATTAATTTTGTTTGTAATTTTGGATATCTGCTCAACTCTGCAGATCCACAATTATGACAAATTTTCATTAATTCTTCATATACTAATTCAACACATCTTTTAGAAGGACCTTCTAATAATTGAATTTGTGGTTTTACTAATAAATCAAATGCCAATTCTGGAACAAATAAAGATGGTCTTGGACCGGTAGAATTTCTAATAGCTGTTCTAATATCATTGATTGATAAATTAGAAGTTGGATTAATTGTCAATAATGACTGTCCAAAGACTTCATTATATATATAATATATTCTTGCACCACCACATAATTCTTTTGTAGAAATTTCCATTGAATTACCTTCTATTGAATTAATAAAATTTGTTGCAAATTTTGTCATTAATTGTAAAATTAATATTCCTCTATTTTCTTTTGAAACTGAATCTAAATCACCATAACTTGCCAATTCTTGTTCCGTTTGTCCCATCAAAGTATTTAATTTAGCTTTAATATCAGGTAATCTTTCTCTAATATGATTCATTAAAGTATGATTTAAAGTCTTTGCTAAAAATTTTGTACCGCATCTATTGGCAATACTTCTATAAGCAGGATGATTATGGAAAAAATCTTCTTCAGCTTGAAGACTATCTTCTAAAGATTTATTAACCGAAATATCTTGTTGAGATCTATTAACAGTACCAATGAATCCCAATTT
Organism: Pachysolen tannophilus NRRL Y-2460; assembly: GCA_001661245.1. Classification (NCBI taxonomy): domain Eukaryota; kingdom Fungi; phylum Ascomycota; class Pichiomycetes; order Alaninales; family Pachysolenaceae; genus Pachysolen; species Pachysolen tannophilus. The sequence goes on from KV454013.1 coordinate 1,715,181, forward strand.
TAATGGATAAACTTTACCAGTTAAGATATCCAAGGCGTTTGTACCATGATCCATCAAATCAATTTTTGATAATATACCAATTGTTCTTTTACCTAAAGGATCAACTTGTCTTGCTAATTTCAAAGATTCAGAATTAACCAAATCAACATTTGCAGGAGAAACTGCCAAGATTATTGAATTTGGTTTAGCAATATATTCTAAAATTAAATTTTTTATTTGTCTTTCAATATCAGTTGGTTGATCACCAATTGGAATCTTGGTTAAACCAGGTAAATCTACCAAAGTAAGATTTAAAACTTTTGGTGAATATACTTTTAAATTTATTGGTAACCTACTAATCCCTTTATTTTTCCCAGCAATTCTAGCAGTTTCATTTTCAATTTCTTTTCTAATATCAGCAAAATTATAAAATCTCTTATTAGGAATATGTAAAAATTCACCCCATTCATTTAAAGGTGTATGATTATTATTATTATTATTATTATTATTTGTTATTGTATTTTTCAAATGATCTTCTAAAGTTAAACCTTCATTAGAAGAATTATATAAATCTTCATGATTAACAGAACTTCCATTACTATTTTTATAAATTAAAGAATCATCTTCATCAATATTTATCAACTGTAAAACCAAAGGTCTTCTTGTAACAATACCAACCCCTCTTGGTAAAAAATCTTTACCAACAATATTCTCTAAAACTGATGACTTCCCAGCAGATTGAGATCCAATAACAGTCAATAATGGTAAATCTAAATCAGTTAAATTCGTATTAATAACAATATCTTGTAATTTATTAACCACAGGAATAAGATCTTGAAAAGACATTGCCAACTAAACACTAAACACTAAACAACTTCACTTGATTTGATTTATACTCAATTTATTTATATCCTCTACTCCTCTACACAAATACTTTCTATACAACACTTGTTTAAAATTACTTTTGCCATCTGTTTTGTTTATATATTCTCAACCAATAAACAAGTTGAAAAAAAAAAAAAAATTGCAAAAAATGACCAAAAAAGGAAACACAGTCCAATTAAGGAAAAAGTATTATATAAATTACCTATTTAGGAAGTCATAACGGGTTTATAAGATGGGTTTCTTTCTTCTTTTGACCAAACCATTTAAATTATTAACAGTTGGTGATGATAATTTCCTCTTGACTAGTCCATTCAAGTCATTAGTTTGTGGGATTATTGTGTTAGCTTGGTGGTTTTGTTTTTCAAGTTTTCCAAGTTTTTTCCCATGAATTTCTTTAAATATATGGTTGATTGATAGGCAATTGATGTAATTGTAAATTTTTTCTATTTCATCGATATCATTGCTATAATCTTGTTCAATTATGATGGTTTTAAGTTTCTTCAAGTTCTTATTATTCAATTTTATAAGTTCATTTGTATTTGAAAAATTTTTTTTATGTAAATTTCCTTTAACTCCAATTACACCAACTACAACACCAAGCCTAAATTCTTGTCTTATTGATAATTCTAACCAAAATTGCAGTATACTAATTTTTTTAATTCTATTTTCCACCACTAAATGTTCAAAAAATCTTCCCTTTGGATCATCTGGAAATAGAGGTATGGCATTAATAGCCAATTCATGATTTGAATCTTTATGATTATTATCATGAAATATATCACCAATAGACCAATTAGTTTTATTTGGTAAATACCTTTCTGTTGTTGTAAATTCTGATCCTGGAATAGTTAATTTAATTTCTTTATTATCAAATTCTGTTAAACTAACTTCATTGATTATATTACACCACCATTTTAATAATTGTTCACCATTTAATAAATGTTTCTTTGTATTTTTATATGAATAAGGGAATAAATATTGTCTTTCAGGTCTTGTAAATAAACAAATTTTATCCACAACATGATTATCATTATATTCAAGTTTTAAATGAGATATTCTATTATTTCCTTCAGTTTTTAAAGGTTTATTAATATCTTTATTTTGATGTAATCTTTCAATTAAAATTCTTAAAGATCTCTCAGTAGATGTTACATATCTATTGTTGTTAAACTTGTTTGAGAACGAAAACTCATGTTTAATATTTTTATCTTTCTCAAGTTTAACTATAACATCATCTAAATAATAACTCAATGGAATTCTTAATAAATATTTCATTATATCTTTAACCAATTCTCCAATATTAACATTAATTTTATCCTGCGTCTTATCTTTATCAAATAACCCAGTAGTATCAGCCTTTGATATAAATAAAACTCTCGAAGTCTCATCTTTATCCAAGATAATATATACAAATACTTCAATTCCGAAAAAAATAACCTTATCTTGTAATATCGATATGAAATGTTGAATCTTAACAGTTGTACTTTTAGTGGTATTTTTATTCTTATAAAAAATTGGTTTTGATTTTTTAGATTGAGATACTAAATTGATTAATCTATAACGAATTGAAGATTTTGGTAAATGAGATTCTAAAAGTGAACAAAGCTCAACTTCACTATCATCATTATCAGACATATTCTTCTCCTTCTCCTTCTTCTCAATTAAACTAAACTCATTAAAATCACTGTTTTAATGTTTAATTTTGAATTTTTCATTATTTGTTTTTCAGTATGTATCTTTTTTACTATAACAAATTCAATAGAAAAAAAAAAAGTTTCAATTATATCTAGTAATTATACGGATTATAAATATGAAAAAAAATATATATATAGTTAAGAAAGATTAATAACTAATTATTCTTTAGAAACTTATAACAATCATTTACTCCTCAATTCTTTTTTTTTTTTTTTTTTTTAAATTATGTTTCCTTTTATTAATATTGTAAAATTTTATTTTCAAAGAAAAACAAAAAAACACAAACTTTTCAAGCTTCTTGATATTCATCTGGGTAAAATATCAATCTTTCAATTCCATCTTTGGTTAATATAACTAATCTGATGACACCACCTGAGGATCCATCCCATTTGATAGCTTGTGATAAAGAAGTTTTTATAAAATTAACAGTTTCATCTTTTGTCATATTTTTTTTAAAATTTTTATTACAATAACCGTAAATAAAAGTAGAACCTGAACCAGCAATTGCATAATCTTGTTGATGAATGGAGCCACCAATTGGAATACTATAAACTGAACCCTTTTTCTTCTCATCGTACCCAGCACATATGATACCAGCTGTTAAATGATCTTTATTTGTATAACATAATTCTTGAAATAATGAGGCTGCTATTTTTGTTGTTGGTTTACCATTTTGAGCTGTATACATCTGTAAATGGTATCTGACAACGTCAGTTATTGCCTGAGTATCGGCAGCAGATCCTGATCTGCAACAGAAAATTGTATCATGAACTTGAGTCAATTTATCAGTCACACTTTATATATAATTTGTTAGTAAAATAAGGTTCTTGATATAAAAGATAAAAGATCTATAAAAACAAACTTACCGATTAGCAATATAAGCACCAGTTGTGGTCCTACTATCGGCCCCCAATATGACACCATCTTTAAAAGTAACAGCCATACTAGATAAATAAACATGTTAGTACCATACTTTCTATTTTTTCCAAATAGATGATTACAACCTTGACCTGATACACACAAGCCCAAAAGTTGCCAAAATTCAATTCGTTACATACATTGAAGTACCAAGACTATATTACATATTAATTGATTAAAATAATGTTAGTGATCTATTGCTCAATAAGTTGTTGTTGTTGTTGCTGTCTTAATTCTCATCATTACATTACAAGCTCTATGATTGATAGAGTGTAGAAAAACGTAGAAAGAAAAAAACAAACAAGAAGAAAAAAAAAACAAAAAAACTTCAAACATACCTAACTTCACCTTTCTTCAAGTGTTCTATATCAACTGTGATTCCATTCATAATTACTAATTGCCCTCTAATTGAAATCTTAAAAGTCTTCCTTTTAAATAGATTTCAACTCTTCTTTAAACCTTTAAACCTTTCAGTTGCCACTATAAAATTGAACAAATAGATGAAAACCAGAATTTGAATTTCTACGCACGTCTCTTAATTGCAAACCAATATCAACTATAATATATTAAGACGATATACAATCAGGTATATATTGAACTATAAAAGAGTAGAAGAAGGAGAAAAAATAAATTGAATGGAAAGTAGTTAAAGAGAAAAAGAAAGAAATTGAGGCAATTGTGTTTTTTTCTTTTTTCCTTTTTTTTTCATTTTTAGCTTTTTATTCAAGATTCCAAGATTTCATCTTCATCTTCATTAGCAGAGTTATCAGCAAATGCGTTTTCTGCTACTTTGTATAAAGTCATCTTTGGAGAATTTGGATCTTTCAACACGAGGAACTTACCGTAATCATCCTGGCTATAATTGAGGATCATGTCTATAATTGATCTAACAATACCCCAACCATTGTTTATTGACAAGTTCATTTGGAGAGCTAAATCGGTTGGTTTATATTGAGTAACACCTAAGACCGAATGTTTACTATTATCTTTAACATTTGCTCTAGCGACGAATCCAATTTTCATTGCATCGATACCTGCCAAGATAGATTCAATGGACCATTTTGATATCTTGTTGTTATTTTTTTTCATTTCAGCAGCCATAATAGCACCTCTTTGTTGAGTTAATTTTTGTTTCCAATCTAATGAACCTGGTAAATATTGGTTCAAAGCATGAATTGATAAAAATTGTGGTGCATTTGTACTTTCTTTTGTATAAGAATCTATTTCTGTTCTAATAACAATTGGATATGGTTCCTCTTCTGCATTTGCAGATGGTAAGACAAATTTTCTATAACGGTAACCTCTTTGTAAAAGTGGTTCATTTTCATCTACTTCATCATCATTTACAAATGGATTTTCTTTATGTTCAAATTTATATTTTGGAGCATTATTTTCTAAAATTGAAGCAGTAACAAAATTTTGATTAATATATGTTGCTTCTAATGATAAGTTATTAGCATTATTGATATCTGAATCATGACTATCAGAAGGAGCAGCATTTGAATTTTCATCAACAGAAATTCTATCTAATATGGAACCATCACGTTTATCAATGAAAATTTTGTCCTTATTTTTAACAATTACAATATCCCATGAATAAACTGATCTTGAAGCACACATTAATTGAGAAATTACACTATCTGTAGAATAAATTGTCAATTCTGTTTGATTTTCAGAAAGTTGTTGTATAACAGGATCATCTGATGCAGTTGGATTATAGAAAACTCTATCCAATACTGGTAAACTATTTTGTGAACCATTTAATCTTTCAAATTTCTTATCATAAGGACAAGCAGAACCATATGTAACTACATCTTCACCTGAAACAACATCCAAATTTAACTTGGCCAATTTGTTAAATTCAATTTCAGAAATAACTTGCCAATCAGGTAAAACTTTAACAGAAGATTCTCTTTTCCTATCATCATTTTTATTATTCCAATTATTATGATAAGGTTGACGACGACGATTAGCTGCAAACGCATTTGGCTTGTTGTTATTAGCATTGAAATGCATCTTCTTATTACCAGAAGAAGCTAATTTATTAGCTAAAGTATTTGGTCTTTGTTTATTTGAAGATCTTCCTCTTAAAACAGTTGTAGTCTTTGATGGTGCATTTTTATCAACAACTGAAAATTCTCCATCATCCTCAACCTCAGCAGCAAACGACGAAGCAGCAGAAACACCATAAGCATGGTATTGATCCCTTTGCCCACGCTGGTGCATCTGTTTTGACTTTTCCTTCTCTCTAGATTGATCAGTATTCCAATCAGCTGCTTTACCTAATTTATCACCTTTACTAAAAGGCGCATATGGAATATCATTAAATCTCAACGACTCAGGAACCTCTTTAGGTGGTCCCCACGTTGATGTCGTTGAAGCTAACGAGTTAAACAAAAATGGTAATTCAGTCGACATAATCTATCTAGTTAAAGAAATGTTATCTCTTGATTCAAAGTAATAAATACTTTTATAATAATATATATCTATGGATTTTCTTTGAAAAAAATTTCAGTAAAAAAAAAAAACATGAAAAAAAAAAAAAAATTGTCAAAATAATATTAGTCGTTCTACAAGTATCAAAAGTACAAAAAAGGAAACAATAATATACATGGTAATAATAATATACAGAAATACAAAAAGCAAAGTTTCACAAGTTTCTCAAGTCAGTGGATGAGTTTTGTTTGACAGAGTTGAAGTTGAAGGGAGGTTGAAAAGTCTGGGTATTTTGGAAGCTGGGCGAGTTAATGAAGGTGGTGATGGCTTCACCAAGTTGGTTCGTTCCAGCTCGAATGATAAGTAGTTTTCTTCATTAGAATCCACAAAAGTACTTGAACTGCTTCTAGTATTTGAATAATTTTGTTTATTTCTATTAATGATATCACGATTGGTATTGTTTTGTTCGATATCATGTTTATCTGAGGATCTGGTTTCGTGGCCAGCAAGATTGAGATTTGGTATTTCGTTTAAATAAAGCAGCATTCGTTGCCTTAGATCGGGGATTGGAGAAACTTTTGGTGAATCAATGTTTTCAAAAAATTTTCTATTGTTGTTATTTTTAGTTTGAGTGTTCTGTTCCAGCTTGGTTTTAAAATCATCTTCCTGAGGTGGATAATTCACAGGCTGAAATCGTTGTTTCTTGGATGAAAATAAAGTTTTAAGTAATTGAGGGTCGGGTTTAGTATTATTAATAGGGGAAGACGTTGAAGCCATATTAACAGAAATTATATTAGTATTCCCATATAACGTTTCTTCATGATTTGATTCAACTTCTTGTGATTTATCAGAATGATTATTTTGAGTTTGAAAACTCCTTGATCCCTTTCCAATTACGTCTTTATCAATTTTTGATAAAAATGATGGTTGTGGTGGTATTGATATGGGAATATCTTCACTCTTGGGATTAAAATCATCAAATGTGTTATTCGTGCTAGAGTACAAATTTTCACCACCAATAACTTTGGCAAAATTATTGTTATTATCAATAGTTATCTTTTTAGCAGATGGAGTAGGTGATTTATTTTTAACACCATAAAATCTTTTCTTTAAAGCATCAATTTGACTTCTTTTATAACTTTGACTATCCACATTGATATTTGGATTGATTCTAATACTCCTGGGAGTTCTCATTGAAGATCTTGGAGTTTTGAAAAAAGAAGGTCGTTCTGTGAATGAACTGTCCTTTGATGGTGATAAGAATTCTGTTGAACCATTACGTTGTTCATCGTTAAGCAATAATGGAGTTGAGGAGATCATTTGTGGCTGAAAATCCAATTTTCTTGAATTCTTTCTGTTTAAAGGAGAAGTATAGTTTTCATTGTCATTAAAAGAAATCTCGGTATTAATATTCTTGTCATGTTTTTCTAAGGTAAAATCTTTCCAAATAGTTAAAAAATTCTTCAAAATGGTTACTTCTAATTTTTTTTTGAATTCAAGTGACAAATTTTCATTATTCTTAATCTTCAAGTATTTTAATGATATTTTCTTGAAAAAAGAGTTCAAACGATTCAAGTTTCCATAATAAATTCTTTCATTACAAAGTTGATTCAAATATTGAATCTCGTTGAACCTATCGATTAAAATATTTAAATAATTTGTGAGTAAAAGCTCTTCATTGAACTTTTTAGCTTTGACTTTGTTTTCTTCTATCTTCTTATATTTATTCAACCATTGATAAAAGACAGGAGTGACAAAATTCTCTTGAGATGATAATTCATAATTATGTTGCAATAATTGTTTTTTTTCAAACAATTCAATAGTTTTATCTTCCCATATTGTTAAAAAAGATTTTAAGATAATAAGTTTTCTTCTTTGTTCAAATTCACCGAGAGATTTAATTTCCAAATCTTTTAGATTTTCAGACCTTTTTATTTTTCTATTTGAATCTTTCTGAACCCATAACTTGAATATATTGTATTTCAAATTTTCATTCCTGGAAAATTGAAATAAAGAAGACCTTGTTTCCAATTTCCAGAGTCTTAAAAAAAATGAAAGTAAACCATAATTTCTTCTTTTCTCAAATCTTTTCAAATTTAGTTGAATTTGCAAAACTTTAAAATAGTGCTCCAATAACCTTTCTCTTGCAAAACAGTCTGCCATAAACTTGTTTTCTTTGATAATAACCAAATTTAAAAAATAGCGTCTTAGTATCTTTTTATTTAAAGTAGAGGAAAACTTCTTCCGCAATTTTTGTTCCAGATATCTTTGATTCCAGTATTGAAAAAACAGATTCTTGCGAATCAACTCAATTTTTCTAAAAGTCTCCGATTCAAGTTTTTTCAAATCCGACAGGGCCTTCCAGCGAGCGAAAAAAGTATGTTTCACCCTTTGTAAGTAGATCAGTTCACGATTTCTCAATATGAGTGTTCTCTCATCATATTTTAAAAGAAGTTTCTCAAAAAATAACTTTTTTTTAGAGTTTTCCAAAATTTTGATTTTAGAATTCAAAGTTTGTACACTTTCAAATTTCAGTATGAACTTCTGGATATAGTTAATTTTTTGAAACTTACAAAATTTATCATATTGCAAATCTAATTCGCAATTATACTTATTGAACTTAGAAACCCATAAAACTAAGAATTTACTTTGAACAATTTCACTCGAAACAAGGTCAAGACTTTGATATATCCTGAAATGATTCAGCCATTTCTCATAAAATAATTTCGAGTCATATAATGTTTTATAATTATCTGCTTGTGATTCTAGAAATTTTAATTTTGACAATTTTTTATTCCACAAATTAAAAATTTTTCTTGTTAAGATGACTTTATTGTACAAAGCCAAAAATTCCTTTTCTTCTTCTTTCAAACCTAAAGCATCGAACCATATCTTCAAGAATTTCCTTTTTAATTTTTTGTCTTTGGTGTATTTGAATAAAGCTTCTCTATGCACTGTAGTGGTTTGGATGATCTTAGGATCTTTATTAAAAATAGGTTCTCCCACCATCACTTTGCACAAGTTATGTAATTCTAAGTCCCAGCATTTATGTGTTATAGTTTCATTTTCATATTTTAAAACATTTTTTTTAACATTATTATAATATACATCATTGATTAGGGTATTAATATTGCCATCATGCAATAATATATCAACATAACATTTGAAGATTTCTGGAAATTTAAATTCATAATAATCTGGATCCACTATATTTGAGGTATCATCATAAAGGGGTCTTTCATGTAATTCGTAATTTTTAAATGCATTTACTATTTTTTTCAACAAGGTTAACAATTTTTCTATTTCTTTTAAAGAATCTATATTTTTAACAAGATGTGGGCGATATTCATTTTCTTCATAATCTCTTTTTATGATTTTAGAATTTTTGATTAATTTTGAGGTGTGTATTTGATCTTTTATGGGATGAGGGACTGATTTGGAGGTTTTCTTAGTTTTCTTGTATTCCTCAAGCATAATCTCTAATTCATTGAAAATAGGGTTTTTATTAAAATATGTTTTAATTGTTTTACCCAACTGAGATGAATTTTCATCAACAAATACACATGTAATATTTATTATAGAATTGTTAAAGTTCAACATTAAATCATTATTGAAAAAATAACGGATACGAATGAAAACTTTGTACATTTGAAGTGTAATATTTGAAATTTTCCATATTTTATCTTTGAGTATAGCGTTATCATCTTCATTTGTAGATTCAGTGAGGACTCGCAATAACATATTTTCATAGCATCTTTGGAAAAAAGGATCATTTGACTGAAGATTTAAAGGCTCCAATTGATTGTTTTCAATACTAAATTCTGTTGTCGGATCATGATTAGTTGTATTACTATCTGTTAAAAATTTATCAAATATTTTCTTGATCTTCAAATTGTAATTATATTCGTATATGAATGAATCAAATATTAGTTTAACAAGCTCAGATTCGACAGAATTACAATCTTTCTCAAGAAGTGATATAAATTTTCCAATCTCTTCAAGCAATATTATCAGGAAACAGTCATTAACGTTTTTTGATGAGTTTTTTTTCAAATTCTCATTACAACAATTTTTCAATTTATCAAAATTTAATTGATTTACTGAATTTTTCGAATTAGCATTTAGTGAAACTTTTTTCATTGCATCTGAAATTGTCATTACTGGTTCCTGATCATTCTTATTCAAAGTATATTTAAAAATTCTCCTATTTGAAATTTGTTTATTATTAATAATTAATTCTCCAATTGAAATATCATCTAGTATTGGCGGTACATTTAAAAATTGTTTCCAGTTAGCCCTTATTACTGATAACCTATGATTGATGATTGCATAAACCTCTGTTTCCGTATAATTTGAATAATCAACATACAAGTTTATAATAGACGCTACTAACTGGTTCAAAGACAGCTCTGTATGTTTTGCTTGTCCTGTTGGCAGTTTGTCGTCCATTTCTTTTCATATAGATAAACATATATACATATATATATACATATATTGTTTAAATAAATAAAAAAAATAAAAAAAAACAAAAATATAGTGGGCGCTTTATAAAAATAATCCAGTCTCAATCACTTTCACACTAACGCTCTGACTCTCATTTACTGTATTCTAATGTTGTTTTCAACTTTATTACTTCTTTAACATTTAAAACACATAAATTCATTAAATCAAAACTAAAATTATTATATAGAGATAAAAACTCAAACAAACGCGTACAAGACTTTGTGATCTTCCTAATTGGGAAGAACTGTGTTTCAGACACACGACCACGACCACATAAAATGAAGTTAATAGAAAGATAGAAAAATATATTTAATAACAAAGGATATTAGAGTTGATTATGGTTCAAGTAAATGCTGATAGATGGACAATGTAAGATATAAGTATACCCGTATCTTTCTTTTCGTTATTGAGAATAAGATTAAAACAGGATAAGGGAAAAAAAAAGGCAGTTGTATATTTGAGGAAATGGAAGTACGGTGCAAGTTTTAAAAGTAGAAGAGCATGATTTACATAGTTAACTATTGCAAAAAGATATTGCTCTGCTTACTGGTTTCAACCACAAATTCCCAGAATTAGCATATAGTAAAACTAAGGCTACAATTTTCTAGAGTCCAAATACGAAAAAAAAAAAAAAAAAAAAAAGAATAAAACTAAAAAAATAAAATAAAAGGCAGTAAGTACAAGTATAATACGTACGTAACCGCCAATACCAAATTTAATATAATGATACGATATGACCCTCCCTGCTTCAATTCCTTCACGTAGAAACGTAGAAAGGGTCAGAACATCTCATTTATAGCGACTGTAAAAATTAATTGTGTAACAAGAAAAGTTTTGCGCCAATCGCCATTACCCACTCAAACCCATTTTCCTTCCCATAAGGAAAAGAAAATTTTTCTTCATATAGAAATTCCTTCCAAATCTAATCTTGTCTCAAGCCTGTGAAGGCGAAACAAAACCAGCTTGAAATACGGAATAAAAAAAAGAAGAAGGGAAAAGTCATAATATGGAGTACGCGAGATTTCATCATGTAAATAAAACTTGGAAGGTCATATAAGGAGAAAAAAAAAAAAAAAAAAAAAGAAAAAAGAAAAAGACTTAAATGAGTTATTGATGCTTCTTCTTTCTTGTATTTATACTTTTTTACGAAAAATACCCAAAAAAAAAAAACAAAAAAAATTTTTTCAAGAAGGATTATTGACACGGTGCAGAGAGGTTGCAGTCTGTCATCAAATTTTTTTTCTTTTCTGTATGGATAAATTTTGCAAAGGTGAAGAAGAACAAGAAGAACAAGAAGAAGAAGTGATAGGTTTAAATTAGATTAGTTTTTAGTAAAAGTTGGTATTTTTTTCCAGTGAATTTGAGGAGTTGAATTTGTGGTCTAGTATGGTTGTGAAGAGGAAAAGTTCAAGTAAGGATAAGGTCTTGCTGAAGAAAGTTAAAGCAGATTCAAAGTTTGATGGATTATTTTCTATTGAAAAAATTAAAGAACTTTGCGATGAGTTGGATGAGTCTGCGAAATTTTTGAATAATATTGCGTTGTTATTGCAGCAATATGATTTAGTATTGCCGCAGTTGTCTGGGGCTCTGGGGAAAGAGTTGGAAGATTTTATTGTGTTGTTGAGGTTTTTAACTGTTAGTATACTTCATGTTTTTGAGAAATTAATGGTTAAAGAATTTTTCGTTATTAGCAAAGGAATAGATGAATCCAAGCTTAAAGTTGCCAAATGGCTAAGGTTAAAATATCAATTTTTTTGTTACGATATCTTGTTGGAATTTTTTTCTTTGGATATTGAGGAACAAGATAATGATTTATTAAATTCATTTAAGATTGATGTATTAGAAATTGTAATGAGATTAATAAAACTTGAATCTACATATTTTGCACCAAATCCAAATGAACCATATTTTAGTTTGCCCCTTTATAAGAAGTTAATAATCAAGTTGTTGACTAGTGGGAGTCATGAAGGAATTCAACAAAATGGTGTTAATGATAATTATTTGGTTTTAGAATTTTATGAACAATTTTTCCAAAAAAATTGGGATTTAAAATTTTTTTTCTTAAGTGAGACTTGTAATATATTATTTAAAGAAGAAGAAGAAAAAGAAGAAAAAGAAGAAAAGAAAAAAGTGAAAGATTTACAATTGATTTTTTCAAATTTTCTTGTAATTATGAGAAATTCGATATATAAAGATTATGAAATTGATTCTAAACAATTTTTTGTTACAAATCCTCCATCAGTAATTTTTAAAAAAAATCAATTTAAAATTAATTTTGAAAAAACTTGGTTAAATTTTTTAAATTTCCCATTAACAATTCAACAATATAAACAAACTTTATTAATTCTTCATAAACGTATAATTTTATTTTTCAATAATCCAACAAAATTAATGGATTTTGTTACAGAATCTTATGAAATAGGATTTTCTAACATTATACAAAGAGATGAAGATGATGATGAAGATCATGAAGATTCAATAATAATATCGATCTTGGCTTTGAATGGGTTATATGAATTGATGAAGAATTATAATTTGGAATATCCTCAATTTTATGAAAAATTATACAAGATATTATCAAATAAAAATTTATTACATTTAAATTATAAATCAAGATTTTTCAGAATGTTAGATTTATTTTTATCATCTACACATTTACCAGCTCAATTAGTTGCTTCTTTTATTAAAAAATTATCCAAATTATCATTAACTTCACCACCTTCTGGTATTGTTATAGTTATACCATTTCTTTATAACTTGTTGAAAAAACATCCATCATGTATGATAATGTTACATAATACAAATCATGATGAATCTTATAAAGATCCTTTTATAGATACAGAAGAAGATCCTTTAAAAACTAATGCAATTGGATCTTCCTTATGGGAATTACAAACATTAATGTCACATTATCATCCAAATGTGTTATCATTACTGAAAATTTTTGGACAACCTTTTAATAAGTATTCTTATAATTTAGAAGATTTTCTCGATTGGAGTTACAATAATTTATTAGAAAGTGAATTACACAAGAAATTTAAAGGTGACATTTCATTAGAATTTGAAAAATTCGATAAATTACTCGAAAAAGGTAAAAATGATCATGAAAAGTCGGAGATAAGCTATATGACCGGTTGGCAATGGTAAGATATATATATATATATATATATATATATATATTTGTTTTCGTACTATATTTTTTTTCTTTTTAATAGACATAGCTGAAAAAAATTAAAATAACCAACCATCTTTACTTTTCATTAATTTTTAAATTTATTCAAAAAAAGAAAAAAAAATCTCAAAATAAACTATTCTTCTTAGTTTTATGGCCATCTCATTAGCTTAATTTTTTTTTTTCCTTTTTGACCTTACCATAATATCTTAAAATCAAAGAAAAAAAATATATATATATTACTAATTTTGAAGTATTATTCATTCCTATCAATTCTTAATAGGCATTAGATAAAAAGAGGAACCGCGCAATCTTACCGCTAGCGGAATTTGTTTATCAATTCTCCAAAAAATTGCTGCATTCTGCATGTAAGCGAATCACATAAGAGATTGAGAAAAGGGTCGGCGGCAATGTTTCAGAAACAGTATAAAAGCTGCATCATTTGATTGTAATGCATTAATTCTTGGTGACCCTTTGAAATTTTCTTTGGTGAACAAATATTTTTCAAGTATAAACTAAATAGATAGAGATAGAGATCACTGATAAAAAAAAAAAAAAAAAACAAGAAAAAGAAAAAGTTCAACTTGAACTAAAATGAAAATGCAGTGTATTGTCATAACCTCATCTGTTCGAGGTTATATTTAAACCTCTTAGTATCTATCTTTTTTTTTTTTTCATTCGTTGTAGTAAAAAATCTCTTGGTCGAATAAATTTCAGAAATTTAAGATTACTTGGTGATTTACTTGCACAGACTTTAAATAAAATTTGTATTTTAGTTTCTTCCAATATGGAGAGTAAAAAATCTACTAGATCTGTTGCTCCAGTAAAGTCGACAACGATTTTAGATGTTGACGATTTAAGGGTCACTTCTGTTCTATCAAATGGTCATAGTCACAGAAAAATTGTGGTTGATCATGAAGTTGATAGAGATGAGGCTATTATCTTGGCATTAGGTTATAAGCAAGAGTTTAAAAGAGAATTTTCGTTGATGACAACTTTTGCAGTTTCTTTTTCAGTTTTAGGTTTATTACCTTCTATAGCCAGTACCATGTGGTATTCGTTGGGTTATGCTGGAAATGCAGGTTTAACTTGGGGATGGTTGGTTGCTATGATCGGTATTCAATGTGTTGCAAATAGTTTAGCTGAAGTTTCTTCAGCATTTCCAACTTCGGGTGGATTATATTATGCAACAGCTCAACTTGCACCTCCAAAATGGGCTCCTTTCTTATCCTGGTGTGTTGGTTGGTCTAACTGGTTAGTTCAAATTACAGGGGCACCTTCGGTTGATTATGGAGGAGCATGTATGATTCTTGCTTTAAAAAGTTTTAGTGATCCAAGCTTTAGTGCAACAAATGGTCAAACATATTTGCTAACAATGGCATTAACTACAAGTAATGCATTCTTATCATCTATGCCAACAGCATGGTTAGCTAAATTTAATACCGTTGGAAGTATTTTTAATTCCGTGTTTTTAATTATAATATTCTTGATGATTTTAGGAGGTGATAATAGAGTAAGTCAGGGATATTCAAAATTTAATGACAACTCTTATGCTTGGGGTATAACTAACTCAACAGAATGGCCAGATGGAGTCAGTGTTATAATGAGTTTCTTGGCTGTTATTTGGACAATGTCTGGATATGATTCACCTTTTCATTTAGCTGAAGAATGTTCTAATGCTCAACTCGTAAGTTTTTCTTTCTTTCATTCATATTGATTTTTAATTTTATGATCAAAATTACTAACTTTTAACTTTATTTATAGCTGACACCACGACTGATTGTTATGACTTCTAGTATTGGTGGAATAATGGGATTTGTATTACAATTGGCAATTGCATACACGATTGTTGATGTTGATGCAGCTGTTAACGATGAATTGGGTCAACCTTTTGTCTCATACTTGGCTCAATGTCTTTCAACAAAGATGGTCTATGCTGCTACATCATTTACCATTATAAGTAGTTATTTTATGGGACAGCTGTGTCAGATTGCTCTGTCTCGTGTTACTTATGCATACTCAAGGGATGGATGTTTCCCCTTTTCAAAATATTTGAAAAGAACAAGTAGTTGGGATATCCCACTTAATGCTGTCTGGGCTAATTGGTTTATAGGTCAATTATTATTATTATTAATCTTTGCAGGAGGTACTGCAATTGATGCAATTTTCTCTGTTGGGGCAATTGCAAGTTTCATTTCATTTACTACTCCAGTCTTGTTAAAAATCACTTATTCACGCAAAACTTTTAGACCAGGTCCATGGAATTTAGGAGTTTTCTCAATTCCATGTGGTATAATTGCTTGTTCATTTGTTATTATGATGATTCCCTTCTTACTATTCCCAGAATACAGAGGTGCAGATAATGTTCCAGACTCAATGAACTGGACAGTTGTTGTCTATTTTGGTCCAATGCTCATGGCAATCGCTTGGTTTGGTATATCTGCAAGAAAATGGTTCACCGGTCCAAAGACTAACTTGTCCAATGATATGGTTATTGATAATGACGAGTCTTTGGAAGTAATCGAAGCTAAATTCAGTGCTGACAATGAAAAGATAAACTACGGCCCAGTATCGTCTACTCTAGTAAAAGATCCAGAAATCTAAAAGTTTTCTAAAAATTGTTTTAGCTGAAATCAAATCTTACTCTTACTGTCGATGCTCATTTGGTCTGGTACCTGCGGCTCAAATATCACTTCTGTTTTTTCTTATTTTTTTTTTTTTTTGCAAGCTCTGTTTTCTTGAAAGATAGTAATATTTTTCCTTTTATCACTTTCATTTGTATTTAGTGTCTTAATATTAATATTTCTATTTATTCTTAATCGTTTAATCTTATTTTAACAAGCAGTATATAACTTAAACGTCATCTACAATCTAGTTTACTTGGTTGTACAAGCTTATCTTTGAAACTGTATCTAACTGTGAATTACCTTATTCGGAAGTGTTCCAAGTGCCTATTTTTCTGTGAGCAAAAGTAACCCAAAATTCAAACGTTTAACCGCTGATTAAATTATTATATATTTTTATTACATATAATATATATATATATATATATATATATTAGTTATTCATTTTTCTAATCTAAGGGTATCGATTTTTTTGTCAGTGGGAAACTGTTGTTAAATTATAGTAGAGTTTATTTTGGAGTGGTGTTTCTCAGTTTAATTTTTGTGAAATTGATTAGAAAAGAAGTTCTAATTTCTAAAAACTAAATCATCTTGGCTGTTGTTTGTCACAATTTTTTTTTTTTTTTTTTTTTTTGATTTTTGATTCAACTAGTTTTGAAAAGGTTACAAACTATAAGATCAAGGGAGGATGCAAGAATTACAGTTCACTTCGTTGGTTGATACTTCATCTCGACTTAAAGTCGATAAAATGGGTAATTTTGTTGAGAGCAAGTCAGGAAGAAGAGTGACATTGAAAGGTATAAATCTTGATTCGTCGATGAAAATACCTACTTCACCACCACATATGACAAGTTATAGACCTTTTAAAGATGGATTGTTTTGGGATGGTGACAATGTTTCATTTGTAGGGAGGCCATTTCCGATAGAGGAAGCAGAGGAGCATTTTAATAGAATCAAATCATGGGGTTATAATACTATTAGATATATTATTACTTGGGAAGCTATAGAACATTTTGGACCTGGTCATTATGATGATGAATTTGTTGAATATACAATTAAGATTTTGAAAATAATTGATCGAATCGGTGGTTTATACGTTTTCATTGATCCACATCAAGATGTTTGGTCTAGATTCACTGGTGGTTGTGGAGCGCCTCTTTGGACTTTATATGCAGCAGGGCTTAATCCTCATAAATTTGCAACCACAGAGGCAGCATTTATTCAAAATAGTTATCCTGATCCTATAAATTTTCCAAAGATGGTTTGGCCAACAAATTATACCAGATTAGCAACTTTTACAATGTTTACAATGTTTTTCTCTGGAAAGAAATTTTTCCCTAAATGCATTATAGATGGTGTAAATATTCAAGATTATTTACAATCTCATTTTTTAAATTCTTTAAAATATTTTCTAGTTGCATTGGAAAGTAATGTACCTAAGCTTATGAATACTACTATTATTGGATTTGAAACATTAAATGAACCTTCTTGTGGTCTATATGGTAGGCAAGATTTATCAGTTTTACCTAAGGATCAAGAATTGAGGGTTCATACAACACCTACAGCTTTTGAAGCCATGAAATTAGGGATGGGTATTCCTTGTGAGATTGATACTTATGAAATTAGAATTATTGGTCCTACAAGGACTGGGAAAAAATTAGTTAATGAACAAAAAGATAATTGTTGGATTAAAGATTACAAATGGGATGATCATTATGGGTTTAAAAGAGATAAAAATTGGAAAATAGGACAATGTGTTTATGCGTTACATGGTATCTGGGATATTAAAACTGAAACATTATTGATTCCAGACTATTTTGGTAAAGACCCAAATACGGGCACAATTTTAAATAAAGATGTTTTCGTTAACGAAGATTTTCTAGATTTTTATATTTCATCTAAACAAATGTTACGGTCCATTAATTCTGATTTATTCAGCATGATGCAAATTCCAGTTTTTGAAATTCCACCTAATTTAATGAATACTGATATAGTAGATAATCGTACTATATTATGCCAGCATTATTATGATGGTATGTCACTCATGTTTAAGACATGGAATAGAAAATATAATGTTGATACTTTGGGAATCTTAAGAGGTAGGTATTTGAATCCAATTTTTGGGATTGTATTTGGTGAAAAAAACATTAGAAGATGTATTAAAAATCAATTTAATGAGATGAATAGAGAAAAAATTGAGTATATGGGTAGAAGTGTTCCTATGATGATATCTGAGACGGGTATGCCATTTGATATGGATGATAAAAAATCTTTTGATGACGGAGATTATTCTTCTCAGATTTCAGCATTAGATTGTATTGGATACGCTTTAGAAACGAACAATTTATCTCATACTTACTGGTGTTATTCTTCAATTAATTGTCATAAATGGGGTGATAGATGGAATAATGAGGATTTTGGTTTTTGGTCGAAAGATGATTGTAAAGATTGGGATTATACTAAGAAAATGTTATATGATTCTACTAGGAGATTTAATACTGATCGAACGTTTGTAGATTCAATTAAAGATGAGAATATCTCAAGTTCAAAGAGGAAAATGGATTTTGAATCCGATTCAACAGTTACCGAATCAATATTATTGAAAGATCAAAAGCAGCATGTAAAAGAGGATTTATCATTATTTGCAGATGGTGTGCGTTCATTGGATTCGATAGTAAGACCTTACCCAGTATTGATAAATGGAACTGTAGAATATTGTGAATTTGATTTGTCGAATTTAACATTTGAATTGATTATAAACACAAAATCTTCTTCAAATATAGTATTTCCAAGTGTTATATATTTACCGTCATTTCATTTTCCTATTGATGATGTTGAAATTCAGGCTTCAACAGGAACTACAAAGTATAAGTTTAATGATTTTTTGCAAGTTTTACATTGGCATCATGATATCAATATTGGTAAACAGCGATTATATGTTCAGCTAAATCAAAATAATGAAAATAAAGAGGCGAGTGCTTTAAACTTCTCAGCCTGTGGATGTGGAAGTGGGAGTTCGGGTTATGGAAAAAATCCAGAAGCTTGTACGATTATTTAAAAACTGCCATCCACAGGCTTATGGGTATATTTATAAGGCTCCTACAATTAACAATTTTAATTTTCTTGAGAGTATTTTGGTGGCTATTAGGTGTCTTTACTAGGGCTTGTTGAAGATACATTTTTTTTAAATATATTTTCATATGTTGAGCATTATTATTACTTGTCTTTTATACTTTTAAATAAATATAATTATGTCAGTTCTAACATTCCATCCTGTAGCCATTTAAAATTGACGAGTTAAAACAATTATTAGCATGTGTTTTTTTTTTTTTTCTTGGCTTACCAAATACTTGTTGAAACGTGTCTTTTTAGATTTGCAATTGGCCAAACTTAAAGCCAACAACCCGTCAAATCAGATTAAATCGTTACATCAGTTTCTAAATCGGTGAAAAAGAGCGGGGGGTAAACAAAGGAAACACAACTTCCTAATACGGCAATACGGCAAAATCTCCGGTTGACCAGTATTTAGAAAGACAACATTCTGCATGTGGTACGTCTCCAAACCTTAGTTTTGGCAAATTTGTCCTATGTTTTATGTTGTACTTGCCTCTTTCCGAGTATTTATTGTAATCGGAATTAAAACTTCACCAATTAGATGCTCTAAAAGGCTATGAGAGATTTTTTTGTTGGGTGTTTTAAAGTTTTCATATTCAATGAATCGGCGCAATTCGTAGTTTTTAATTTGTAATTTGTAAATCATGGAGATTGTGTTCAACTCTTTTGAATTTTCCTTGAGAGGGAAGAACAGTACTTAAAGGTTAGTTATTGCCAGTTTTATTTTCTATAATTCAATTTTTCTTTATATATAAGTTGAAATTTTTTTCATAAATTATTTTACAATATAAAGATATAATGAGTCCATCTAGTTTTATTCCTAAAATCAAGGTTGCAACCGATAAGTGTAAGTTTCAAGGAGATACCTTATTATCGTCATACACGTATCAAAATGCTCTTGTTTCTAAAGATTTAGAGACAGGTATATTTAACGTTGAGCCGCAATCTACTGATTACAATTTCAAATTAGATTTGAAAATTCCAAAAGTTGGATTAATGTTAGTGGGTCTTGGTGGTAATAATGGATCCACAGTAGTTGCCGCGGTCTTAGCCAATAAGCATCAATTATCTTTTGAAACTAATAAAGGTGTTGTTAAACCTAATTACTATGGTTCGGTAACTCAATCTGCAACTTTGAAATTAGGTATTGATAGGCATGGTAGTGACGTTTATGCTCCTTTTAATGATGTTTTACCTCTTGTTAATCCAAATGATCTTGTTGTTGGTGGTTGGGATATTAATGGTGCTGATTTGAAAAAGGCAATGGAACGTGCCCAAGTCTTGGATATCGATTTACAGAAAAAATTGGGTCCATACATGAAAGATATAAAACCATTACCATCTGTTTACTACCCTGATTTTATTGCTGCAAACCAAGATGATAGAGCAGATAATTGTTTTAATAGAGAAAACGTAAATGGTGTTGTTTCAACAAAGGGAAAGTGGTCACATGTTGAGAAGATCAGATCTGATATTAGAGAGTTCAAACAGAAAAATAATTTAGATAAAGTTATTGTTTTATGGACTGCAAATACTGAACGTTATGCAGATGTTGCTGCAGGAGTAAACGATACTGCTGAAAATTTGATCAGTTCTATTAAAAAAGATGACGAAGAAGTTTCTCCTTCTACAATTTTTGCAGTTGCATCAATCTTAGAGAAAGTCACTTTTATCAACGGTTCCCCTCAAAACACTTTTGTTCCTGGTTGTATCGAATTAGCTGAAATTAATAAAACATTTATTGGTGGTGATGATTTCAAAACTGGACAAACAAAATTGAAATCAGTATTGGCCCAATTTTTGGTTGATGCAGGTATTAGACCAATTTCTATTGCTTCATATAATCATTTGGGAAATAATGATGGTTATAATTTAAGTTCTGCAAGACAATTTAGATCTAAAGAAATTTCTAAAAAATCAGTTGTTGACGATATGATTGCTTCAAATAAAATTCTATATAATGAGGAAAAAGGAAACACAATTGATCACTGTATTGTCATTAAATATGTCCCTGCTGTTGGTGATTCCAAGATTGCCATGGATGAGTATTACTCAGAATTAATGTTAGGAGGGCATAATAAATTGGTGGTTCATAATACATGTGAAGATTCTTTATTAGCAACTCCTTTAATAATTGACTTAGTAATCATGTCAGAATTTTTATCGAGAATTAATTACAAGAGAGCTGATGAAACAGAATACCATGATTTCTATTCAGTATTATCATTTTTATCCTACTGGTTAAAAGCACCATTGACAAGACCTGGATACGACGCTATTAATGGTTTAAATAAGCAAAGACAAGGTATTGAGAATTTAATGAGATTACTCATTGGGCTTCCAGCGTTAGACGAATTAAGATTTGAGGAGAGATTAGTTTAAAGGAATAGTGTTAGACAAAGTCGAATTTATAATTTTTTTTTCTTTTCTTTAATGGAATGAACATCTTTTCCAACTTCTGTTTTAAATTTATATTAAATTAATAAAATTGATACAATATTCTTTATATACATATATATATATATATATATATATATGTTGGGGTATATACATATCCGCTCAAAAACAACCTATTAAAATATGCAATACATTTAAAAATTTCTTCTTGAAGGTGTAATGTTTTTTGGACTTCCTCCAATGTTCATATTTGAAAAACTACTAACAAACGAACTTGATTTTGCTGGATCCAGCGAATTATCTTTGAATTTAAAATTTTCTTTTATCATTGGAATCTTATCGATATCATTCAAATCCACTTTATCCTTTAGAACTGGAGAAACAGTTTCCTCTTTTTTCTCGATAGCCTTATTTTCAACTTTTAAATCCAATCCAAGCAATTCACGTTGTGCATTAGATAATGGTAAATCTAAACACTGATCTTGTTTTTTAAATATTTGAAATAGACATAACAGTAGGTTGAAACTAATGACTGAATAAAAAATTAATCTTATGAATCGACATACAGAGACAGAAAATATGGTATCATTTAAATAATCCAACAATGACGTGTTGATATAAATATACTTTATTAGGCTTACAAGTAGCTTGAAAACAAATAAAAGGAAAACGTTGAAAACAAATGTTTTAACGTATAATTCTTTATTCAGAATTCTTGTCATTGCAAGTTGGACATTTTCATCCAATAGTGGTTCAAATGTGGTTTTTTGATTAAGATAAGATTTATCATTTGATGCTAAATTTGATGAAGTTGAAGATATTTCGCATTCTTGTTCAACATTTTTTTGAGCATTATTAAAATATGTGTTTTGTAAGTTATTCGATATTTCAAATGGAGTTTTGTTAATCTCTTGAGGTATCATATTTTGAGAATTTTTAAAAACTAAATTTGGATTTAAATACCTATTGACATCATTTGAAAATTCCGCATAAATTGGTGATGATGTTGAAAGCAAACTTTTATCATTTTTTCTATCTTTTTGAAGACGTAATTGTTGTTTGAAAAAAGTATCTTTAGATGTTGTTGGTGACAGTTTAAAAGGTGAAACAATTGTTTGTTTTTCTATTGGGGACCTATTGATCGAGGGGAAAAATTTTTTTTTAAGTTCAACTTCTTCTGGATTACGGTCATTCAAATCACCATTTTGAAACTGCTTTATCCTTGTTGATGGAGTCTCATTTATTATATTAGAACTTTGCTGTTGATTTTTCGGAGTTTGAAAACTATTAATTGCTGCTAAATGCTGTAAATCAATATAGTTACCACTTCTCGATTTCGTTCTATTATGTTTGATACCTACAAAAGTATCATTTGGACCCGGCGTACTAAACGAGTCCGTATCAAAAGGAGTCTTCACTGGAGTAACAAATGACATCTTTCCTTATCCTTATCCTTCTCATCAGAAAGATTCTATTAACTTGAAATTTAAAACAACAAATTATATAAGTTACAGTTTGTTACTACTAATAAATTCTCGAGAATAAAAATATATAAATAAGTGATTAAATCAATTCTTCTGTTTGGTAAGTTCATACACTACAAAAGTGGTGTGAGATGTTTTCTATATATTATTTACTATGGGATAATTATTGTATTGATAAAATTGGTGTGATATGGAATGTATCAATGTATCAATGAATTGGCCAATAACCAGGGAATAAATAGTGCATTTTTTCCAATAGTTCACGTTTAACACCATCTGGAGAGGTACTTACGGAGTATTTCATTGATCCCAGGAGATCATTACCAACGTTACCGGCTTTAATTTCAGTTTCCAATCTGTCAATAAGTCTTTCAGCAAGAATATGAGCATTCGCACTATTTGCTGACAAATTACCAATAACAGTTTCAACTGTAACGGGTTCTTCTTGATCATTCCAAGCGTCGTAATCGGTAGACATACAGATCATTTGGTAAGCGATTTCAGCTTCTCTAGCTAATTTTGATTCTGGAATAGCAGACATGTTAATGACGGATCCACCCCAAGATTTGTATAATCTTGATTCTGCTCTTGTAGAAAAAGCTGGACCTTCCATACAGACCAAGATAACATCGTCTTTTAAAGTTTCCTTAGTATGGAAAATAAGATTATCACCTTGTAATAAATTTTTTTCAACACCAACTTCTGCAACAATTTTATTTAATTTTAAATCAAAAGGTTCACCAAAACCTGCATGTGCAACAAATCCTTTTTCAAAAAAAGTTGAAGGTCTTATACCTTTTGTTCTATCAATGATTTGATTTGGTAAGACAAAATCTCTTGGTTTAATATGTTTTTGTAATGAACCAACTGCACTAAAGGCAATAATACATTTGACTCCCAATTTCTTTAAAGCTGCAATGTTTGCCCTACTTGGAACATCAGAAGGTAATAAATCATGATGTAAACCATGTCTAGCTAAGAAAGCAATAGGGAACCCCGACTCAGTTTTCGAAATTGTAATTGGTGATGATGGGAATCCCCATGGTGTTGAAACAGTTAATTTGGCCACTGCAGTTAAAGTATCTAGCTTATATAATCCAGTACCACCTATTACAGCTAATGTAACCGGCTCATGAAACTCGGTAGGCAAAGGCTGACCTTCACTCTTTGAATTGCGATGTAAAGACATTTTCTTAATATCTCTTTTAAAAATTAATAAAACTGGGTTAAGCTTAAACACACTGAAAAAAACCAAAAAAAATCAAACCAAAAAAAAAAATTAAACTTTGCAATTGACTCAAAAGAAACGCAAATAACTATATATATATATATATGTAAATATAATCTATCTATCTTTTCTAGCTCTACCCACCCATATATATATATATAGTAATAATTGGTGAAGTTTTAAAAAAAAACGTTGAAATCTGAGCAATCGCAAATTCGCCTTTTTTCGTTCTTTTTTTTGGTTTTTTTATGATATAAACAAATATATTTATATGTGCGGAGGCATGTGCTCATAAACCACAGTTTTGAACTACTAACTCTACAAAGTGAGATAATAATGGATAAATTAAATTGTATTGAAAGCCTTTATTATAAATTACTTTATTATAAATTACTATGAACTTGAATCTTTATGATAGTCTTTCACCTTCTTCAATCTGGGGTTCTTGTTGACCTAATAAACCTTGAGTTACACCATTTTTATCACGTTGAGAATTTTCTATTTCGTTTATATGACTTGTATCTGAATCTGAATCGTGAATAAAGTTTTGATGTTGGTGTTTATATTCTGGAGATTGAATGATGTTGTCAATCAAGTAGTACTGTAAGGAATTCATTACTAATGGGAAAATCATCAATACAAATACCAATTGTAAATTTTCGTACTGATCGCTCCAACTAAGAATCCAGTCAGCAATTTTTACCAAGAATGGGAACAGTTCCAATATCATATATATGATTAATTTCATGAAAATTAGCCCTATAAAATATAGCGATAATTGTTTTAAATAGTAAGATATCTTTGGTGGTACACCGTATTGGCCACTGGATATACCTTGTATATTTGCTTTACTTGCTAAGGAGTAAATCATCAATAACATGAGCCATAAGATGGGCACTCCAATTGTGGTATCAAACAAGATATTTAAAAAATAATAGTTACACGGATCCGTCATAAAATCATCATTGTTACCGCCATTATTAGAGCTATTCCCAGGGGAATGATTAATTCTATGATTAGAACCAAGACTGGATCCATCTTTAGACCCATCTCTATACCCATCATCTCTATTGTTCCCATTGGTGTAGTCTCGTATCCTAATTAATGAAAACCTATCATGTCCACCATGATCCCCTTGGTTACCACTTATTATACTTAACAGAACATTTAACATGTGAATGCCTAAACTACCAAAAACTTGTTTTGAAACATCAAAAAACCATATTTTCCAAGGTCTTCTATTTGGATATTCTCTAAACCTTTTTAAAACCAATGACGAAAGAGCCAATAACCCTAGACATACTTGGACAAATAGTGCAAATGGTCCAATTAACTTGCACTGATCTGTCTTATCCGCTATATTCCATGAGAATATCATAACTTCTCACTAAAGACTAGACTAATTCTTAAAACATATAGCTACATTTGTTTTAAGCAAATAAAGCCTTAATTAAATAAATAAATAAAAAAATTGCTGGTAGTGCGCTCGGTACTAAAATAATTCTTGAAGATAAAAGAGTTTCCCAATCAAGTAACTAGTTAAATACGGCAGTCGGTCCAAATTAGGCAATTGCCCCTGGATACTTATTTTTTATTTTTTTTTCCGTTTTTGATTCAGAATTTTCGGAACGGTTTTTTGAAAAAAAAGTTGTGGCGAGTGAGAAGGGTTTCGGGAAAATTACGATTAAGAAGAAGCTCCCATTTAGGAAAGAGGGGTTTTTCCACCACCTTTTCTACCTTTTTCACCTTTTTTTTTGTTTTTTTTGTTTTTTTCCGATCAAAACAAAACGGTACAAATTAAAAGAAAAAAACTAATTATCGAAATTTTTCATTTCATATATCTAGTTTTAATCCATTTTATAAATAAAATTTTTTCAATATGGTTGAACCAAAAGAGACCAAGGCACCTGATGCTTCAAGTAAGTTTTGTTAATTTTGAGTATTTATACTGTTCATTTTAAAATTTCCAAGTTTCTCAGCTGACTAATTGTTCTTTATAGCTTCTAAACCAAAACCATGTTGTGTTTGCATTCCTCAAAAACAATCAAGAGATGAGTGTTTGTTGCTTAACGGTCAAGAAAGTGGGAAGTGTGATTCCATAATCCAAGAATACAAAACGTGTATGAAAGGCTTTGGCTTTGAGGTGAATTAATTTAAAGATATTTTAAGATTTTAAAAGTCTGTTTTTTTTTTCTTCTTCTTTTTACTTGTATATATATATATTCCCTTTTAATGCTACGATTATTAGATTTATTTATTATTAATACCTGATAGTTTTAGAGAAAAATAAATAAAATAAAGCTAAAAAATGAAACATGGGTGATTTAAAAAAAAAAAAAAAAAAAATTAAAAATATGGAGAATTAAAATAATAATGAAAAATGAAACTAGTTTAGGTCAATCGGTATTTTTCAATTTTACTATTCTATTATATATAACAATATATAACGGGATCGGCTTGGTTAAAATTAAAATTATTCATATTCAAATAATGATGACATCTTTTCACGTACAATAAAATAATAATAATAATAATATTTTACCTTCCTTCATGTCCTTCGTAAGCAGATTACGTAATTGATATAGGATAAACTACATTGTTTGGAACTATATTTTTCAATAAAAGTGCGGGATGGACTTAACCTAAGACACCAATTCTCGAAAACTGGCACCTTTTTTACTTTACCTGATCGCAAGCGGTTTCGCATTGAATACGGCCAAAGCTATTTGCTATAGGTAGATCCATGTAGTTGGTTGGTTATTCTCCCTTAACTTTTATTATTATTTTTTTTTTTTTTGAAATTTTAGCTTTCAAGTTATTCGAGCAAGCTGAAATTGAAATTGTATTTAAGCATATCGGTTTCCCCAGAAAAAGATCGGAATAAGTTTTTAAGATTATTTATATTAAATAATTATTATTTTTTATTAAGGTAATATATATATATATAACTTAATTTTTGAAAAGAAAAAAAATAAAAATAGAATAAATATGTCTCTGCCTTTTTTCACTCTTAATAATGGATCTAAGATTCCTGCTGTTGGTTTAGGTTGCTGGAAATTAGCAAATGAAACTGCTGCAGATATGGTTTATAGTGCCATTAAGCAAGGTTATCGTTTATTTGATGGTGCTTGTGATTATGGAAATGAAAAAGAAGTTGGTGAAGGAATTAACAGGGCAATTAAAGATGGTTTAGTTAAAAGAGAGGAATTATTTGTTGTCTCAAAGTTATGGAATAATTTCCATGCAAAGGAAAATGTTAAGAAAGCTTTTAAAAAACAATTGAGTGATTTAAATTTGGATTACTTGGATTTATATTTAATACATTTCCCAATTGCATTCAAATTTGTTCCATTTGAAGAAAAATACCCACCGGGATTTTACTGTGGTGATGGTGATAAATTCCATTATGAAGATGTTCCTATAATTGAGACTTGGAGAGCATTGGAAGAATTGGTTGATGAAGGTTTAGTCAAATCAATTGGTGTTTCAAACTTTAGAGGTGCCTTACTTCAAGATTTAATAAGAGCTGCTAGAATTAAGCCAGCTTCTTTACAAATTGAACATCATCCTTATTTACAACAAAATGAATTGGTTGAATACGCTCAATCACAAGGTATTGTTGTTACAGGTTACTCCTCTTTTGGTCCATTATCGTTTATTGAACTAGAAAACGAAATTGCTGCAGGCACTACTCCATTGTTTGAAAATAAAGTCATCACTTCAATTGCTGCAAAACACGGAAAGTCACCTGCACAGGTCTTGTTAAGATGGGCAACTCAAAGGGGTATTGCAATTATTCCAAAATCAAATAACCCACAAAGATTATCGGCAAATTTGAATGTAAATGACTTTGATTTGACAAAAGAGGATTTTGCAGAAATTGCTAAGTTAGACAAAAACTTAAGATTCAATGATCCATGGACTTGGGACAAAATTCCAACTTTTGTCTAAAAAACATTTTGATTCTATTTTTTTTTTTTTACTTCCTTTTTTTTTTTCATTCAAGATTTTTAGATAAAATTTATATATATATATATATTTTTTC